>JAAGNO010013569.1:0-62241 GCA_033439905.1 Ceryle rudis | reverse complement strand
TTGTTTTTGTTTTTTTTGTTTGTTTTTGGTTTTTTTTTTTGTTTGTTTTTAATAAACTGAAACCAACTGCACTGGAAATCAGTCTGTAGTATGATGTTAAGAAAGAAGGCCAAAAATAATCTTCACCTAGGACTTAATTTTATTGTATTGCTCTAAACTAGTTTAAATGGTAAGCCAACTAATTCTAGTAATTAGTATAACACAGCTCATAATGGGCTTTGTAACTGTTTTTGGAAGTTTGTTAAGGGGTACCCAATCTCTCTCTGTTAACTTGGTCTGACAAATCTGGTACTGTTTGCAGGAGACAGGAAAAGTTACTTATAGGAATAAAGCATCTTTATATAGAATAAAGATGAATTATCTTCTGAGTGAAATGTTTCCTTTTTATAGCGTAGTGAATTACCTCCCCTCTTAACTGTGACATGAATAGAATCTCAAACCTCTCAAATAAGGGAAGTATTCAGATAGTAACACTATTGCCAGTAGTAGTTCAGTTAGGCTGTAGTAAAAGGAAGGTCAACAAATCCAACAGCATCCTCACTGGCTACTCAGCTAAATCAGCTTGACTTTTACATGAATAATAATGGAGAAAAAAACCAAACCAAACCCAAAAACCAGAACCCTACAAAAATAAACCCCCCCCCCCAAAAAAAAAAAAACAAACAACCAGAACAAAACCTAAGAGAGAGTGATGCTGTTAGAATGTAACACAATGTGGATTGTAGAAGACTTCATGGAAATCTCAGGCTTTTTTTCTGAGGCATGAGAATCCTTCATCTAAATGTAAGTAGATTTTTTTTTTTTTCCCTAGGTTGCTCTTTAATAAGTTTGAATGCTTAGTAACAGTGTAGAAGTGAGTGCTCTGAATTTCAGCAGTGTCAACTCTAACTTCTTTACCTTGTGAGAAACACAAATGCCTTCAGAGAATGATGCATTTTATTAGAAGTTAGGAGAAATAAATTTTCCCTGCAGTAGTACCAGTAGAGTTGTCTCTGCTGACTACAGAAAGAAGAGACTAATCTGTCTAGTTTAAATCTAGCTATCTAAAAATCAGTGATAAAAAGATGAATCCTTCTGTAGGATTTATAAAAGGTGGTAAGATGTTGGACAGATATAGAAACTCCTCAGAAACTGTGGGATTTACCAGAAAACTTTCTGAACTTTTACCTGATACGAGGTGGTTAAATGCCTAAAAGCACATGAATTCAGAAAACTTTTTAGATAGCCATAGCTGAAGTAGTTTTCATTATAGCTCCTTTCACTCTGCTTGAGCAGAGCTCTCATCCCTGATTGTCTTCTCCGGGGCTGCTAGTGATTGTCTTTTTGTTACCTTAATTGTACTGTTCTTGACCCAAAACGTTCACTTATGGATATCAGATTTTTGAAGGGTAGTACTGAATTTTGCTGCAAAATAGTGTTGCAATTGTTTTCACAGCAATCCTGAAAACACTGTCATCATTTTCGTGATGATTAGGACTTTTGAGAATGTGTGATTTTTAATTGTTTTTCATATCAGTATTACTGCTAAACTTAAATGAGAAGGGAAAACAAGTTGTTTTTTTTCTTTTTTTTTTTTTCTTTTTTTAGTTTTTTCTTTTTCTTCCTTCCCCTGTCCTCTGCAGCACTGGAGAAGTGTTCCCGTTACCTCTACATGTTTTCAGTTTTAGAAGGATTGCCCTTCTTTGGGGTAGTTTGTTACGCTTTCCAGATGGTATTGTGACAAAGCTTGTTTTCAATTAGATGCTGATTTGAGAGCACCACATATATTACTTTGAGAAACAGAAGTTTCACTAGGCAAAATTGATGAGAAAGCACTTTTGTCCAATGACTCACTTAAACTGACTTGCATATACTTTTGCTTATGTTTATCTTGAAATATATATTTAAAGTTTTTGACCTTATTCAAGCTTTCTGTAACACCAAGTTCAGTATAACTCCTTAATTGTTCTTACCAAGAACATTGTTCTTCACAATGAATCTTTAGTACCAGAAAGAAAAGAGATGAGGGAAGTGTACATACACACATAGAAAATGCATATACAATTATTCTTATTTCCTAATTAATCTAAAATTTAGGAGTTATGCATTACTGATACAGCGAGTTACAAAAAAATAACCACTTATGGTTAATGTCCTGTATATTGGAAATGGTTAAAAGTCTGTATGTAGATGTATAAAATGAGGTTTCACAACTTTTTTCTGTACTGTTAAAAAAGCAGATACAGACGTAAAAAGATACATTTTCATATATCATCAAAGAGCTTGAGGAGTTTCTTTCAAGAGATTATGACAGCGTCTTGAAAAAGATTATAGCACATTAAAGTGGGACTTAAATAGGCCAGAGATTTTTGTTCATTCAAAAGATGTGAAGAAGTTTATAACTACAGAGCTGAATAAACCTATTGCTGCTGCCTAGATTCTGCTGGCTTAGTTATAAACCTTCCACCTGTACTAGATAGTTTCTGTAAGCTACTGAAATTCAAAGGGATGCATATGCTCACTTTTTATTGCTTTTGCTAAGGATATTGTAACTGAAGAGATATCCTAACACAATGAATTATGCTACATTTGCAGCACCATGCCTGGAGCAACTTCATTTTTGCATTAAGGAAACCAATGGTTTTCAGTGTAAAGATGAAAATACTAAGATGGTTGAAAAACTTTCATTAAAACAAGTGAATTGTCGCTGTACATTGCCCTCCCCACATGCTGGCAAGCTTTATAAAATGTTATATGGACATTAAAAGAATCACTTAATAAAAATGCTGTGGGGATCTCTTGACAGATACTGCTAAACTTGCTTTCCCTGTTCTCCCTTCCTCTGTATAAATTCTCTTTTTCGTTGCTTCTAATTTATTTAAATGCCATCTGCTTGTGTATTTGAAGTGTAACATTTCTAGATTCAGGATCAGTTCTGTGAAGGCTGCATTTTCCTTTGCTCTCTCTGATTCTTGTCAGTAACACTTCTAGCAAAGCTGTCCTCATGAAGATATATATTTGTCATAGTGGTAGCACACTTCTGAAAGTGTATTAAGCTAAACCAACTCCCACTGTTCAACTCAAAAATATGTTCCTTGTCATATGCTACTTCTCACTGAAATTAAACTCAGGCAATATTTTAGTCTAGTGAAATCAAGTTACTTTTTCTCCTTGTGCATTTGGCTTTGGTATGGCTGTTGTATGTTACTGGGCAGTTGAATCCCAGAGTGAGTGGGAGGGGTAGGCAAAGGGAATGATGCATAAATATGTGCAGAAGAACTTAGAAATGTATTCTGGAGACCGTTGTTATACGTTTCTCTGGCTATTGCTGTCTCTCTGAGTAGCTTAGGTAAACCTTTAGAAATTGTTTCAGAATAGCCCCTGAGTGTGGCTTTGTAACTGATCCCTCAGCTCTGCAACCATAGGGGACTTGTCAGTGGAGCTGATGATAGCAAGAGATCTGCTATATGGATTTTATTGAACAGGGGGTTTGATCTGTCACCAACGCTATGATGTTAGTTACAGATAGACTTGCTTTGAAAGTCATGATGTAAAAGCACAGGTATTTTAACAGAACTTTAATTACATATGGCTATGTTTATTATGTGATTCCTAAAACAGCAATAAAAGTCAGCAGTTGTATTCCTCATGAAATTGAGACATTTCCATGTTTGTTATATTACTGAAGCATTTTATAATCGTTACTGGCTGTTTACCCATAATGCGCTCACCCATAATGCATTCTTCAAATGGAGAAGCTCCTTGGTTCTGTTGTCCTATTTAGAGGCACAGCTGAACGCTCTGAGGTTAAGGCAGACAGATGTTTTGCTGATCAGACCTGCATAAAATGTTCACTTGTCAGATAAAATTTGAGTATGTACTGCAGCAGAAGGCAGTGGAACTTGCATCCTATCGTAATTAAGTATTGATGATTCAGTTTCATGTGAGGGATGTACAAGTGGCTCCGATATTTCCTACTTTAAAATTAGTTTGAGAGTTGTTCTTCTTAGGGTACTAATTTTTAGGCATGGAAATACATACAGCTTCACAAGACTGTCAGCTGTAACTTACATACTTCAAAAAATGCATTATATGTCTTTTCACCGCTAATGTAAAATGATTTCCTAGGCATCTTTTCTCCATATTCTTGAAATGTTTTAAGTTTTGATTCTGTCTTGAGGTAATCACAGACAATTGAATTTTATGAAGCATGGCTGTAAGTCAGTAAAAACCAGATGCATTAGAAATGCAGTTTTATGCTGCATGCCATCTCTCCAGGTATTTCTGTAGAAACTGTACAACAGTTTTCAAGTGATTAAAAGGATCTGAATTGGACAAGCTGTGATTGATAACCAAGTGATATAATGTAGCTCTTAATAAAACCTTCCAAAGATAATAATGTTGTCAGATCACACCAAAGGATATTTAGCAATTGCTGTAAGTCATGCAGAGTAACAATGAACAGACAGCTTTTTGTAATGCTTACATTGCATTTGGGGACAGCTGGATCAAAGTCCAGCCCTAGAAGAATTCACTGTGTCTTGTCTTTACAAAAAACCCACACAAAATCCCAAACAACTAAAAAAAAAAACAGACTCAAACTAACAACAAGGTGCTTGGTCTTTGCAATGACAATACTGTTGCTGTGCAACTCTGATATTTGTGAATATGGAGTATAAAATGGTCAAATTAAGTATTCGGCTGAAGGATAATTACATGTTGCAATATTGAAGTGGAGAAATAAAACAGTACAAGTGAATATAATGCAATTTTACACAATAAAAGCAAATTGTCCTACAAGTAGTTCTAGCCTCTCAAAAAAAGGAGCATTCACAGAAAAATATCTGTAACGTTAATCTATGTTTCCAATCATATGTATATATACATAGACACCTGCAAACATATATGCATATTATCCTGGCTGTATTTTTATTTACATATGACTGTAATCTCATTATTTAAGGTTACACAAAATCTTATCTGTAGGTAAAATTCCTTTTTGCATTTGACTTTTATGGAGGCTCTCCCAGACCATATTTCCCATCTTTCTGCTGTCCCATGTAATGGGGCAAGCTTGACCATGGAACCAAGAAATGTTTACAACACAGGATAGTGAGTCTGGGAACAGGGATTATCATGTGATTATGTATGTGATGATTTTGGATATGTGGATAATTAGAGAACTGGGGCTCTGTGCTTGCTTTCAGGCCCTTATCTGAAGTCCCCATGGAAGTTGGGTCTTATTTACTGGTTGTGGGCTAGATGTCCCTTATTTCATAGGTCTCATGACTTTTTTTCTAGCTGCCTCCTCCACTTACAGATCCTCCCTGCAATACTCTCTTATCAAACCCAAGAAAGATAAGGCAAGCAGACACTGTACTATGTGCAGTTTCAAATGACATTAATTTCAGTGGTGTAAGTGCATCTTCTTCCCTTTGATGTTTGGGAGGTTATTTTAACCACCTCTTTATAGAGATCTGCTTTTCAGGCTGGTCCCACAGTTAAGCTGCACTGCAGAGAAACGTGTGAGCTGTCATGTGGAGATGGGAGAGTAGGGGCTGGGCTCTAGGTGAAATCCAGAACTTCTTCAGACGGCTTTGCTGCCAGTATTCATGAAACTATAACCCCAGGAAGGTTATAGTCATAGATAGTATAGCAGGGTAAAGTTAAGTGCAATTCCAGAGTCACTCTTAAGATTCATATGTGAAGATTCTAATGTGTGTTGTGTCTGTGTTATGAAAATGAGGGACCTTAGCATCAGAAAGCCCCTGCTTGCTGCATGTTGAAAAATAAAGGGGGCAGAGTGAACTCATCTAGGGAGAAAGAACTGTCTCATACTCTACTACCATCAGCTTGTTTCCATTATTGAAGTAGCCTATAAGCAAAAGTTGACAGACACAGAAGCTGTAAAATTGTTTCACTTCAAAACCCATATTTAGTATGAGGGCTCCTACAGAGAGGTAATAGAACTAGAGATAATATAAATGTCTCTCTTCATATCAAAACTTTTGACTTGACAAGCAAGCTATCTTGTATTTTAGAAGGAAATTCCACGCAGAATCAGTCTTCTGACAGCATATTCTTTGATCTGTAAGACTGGTGAGTTTCACTGACACTCATTTTAACACTCTTTGCTAGGAGTCTGCCTTCACTGCACATCTATGATCAAGGCATTTTGACCTTAGGATTGTGAACGAGTCTGGGCAGTGTAGTGTTACTTTTTCTTTGTGTGAAGATGGAGACTTCCTGATAATGTTGGCATTGGTTCATGGTATTAAAATACAGAACCACACATGTACATACATTTAAAATCTTTTTTGGATGTCTTTATCCATCTATCATCACTTTTATATAAGATATGCTTTTCTTGTCTTCAAGTTGTTAAAGTCTCATCTCCGATTTAGGTCTTTATAAAGCTGGATTTAGATAAACACCCACACATGGGTGGGTCTTTTCAGTAAGATGTCTTTTCTCTGTCCTAATACTTTACCACTGTGTTCTTGCTTAAACTAAGCATGCTAGTGAAATGTATGTGCCATAGAAAGGTAGTGAGTTTTGATTTGCTACTGGTGTTCCCTCAATATGCAAGTTTCTAATTTCTCTGTCAGTAGCTGCCTGTCTCCTGCTCTGATGCAGATGTTGCTTTGTGCATTCATTTCAGATGCATTTCCTTCTTGTCTCATGACTGACACTTTTCTGAAGGTGTGTGTGTGGAGTACCCCAATAAAGAAAAGGCATCTTCTTCATCCTCTCACAAATCTGTTACAGAGGATACATTCTCAAGTAAATAGAGTATGCTGCAATTTTTTCAATGTGAATTGGTTGTATTTTTGGTATCCTCTATATTGGAAAGCTGCACCTGTAAAGATTCTTCTTTCTTTCATTAACAAGAGGTAATGAAAATCAAATGATGGATGAACGTATTGAGTTTTACAATAAATAAATATTAGAACCTCAGCTTACATTTTTCATCACACTTGAGTTTTACTTCAAAATCTAATGTTTATATTTTTTACTCTTTCCTTTCCTGTGGAGAATTGACTGTATGGACTGGCTGCCAAGTGACATAATTATAGGGCTAATTGCTAATTGCCTCTGTCATGCTTTTCTGGTCTTTCTGGGCAAGCCATTTCATGATGGTAACCACCTCTGAGTCAAGCTGTTTTCTCATTTGTACGTGATACTTTTCCATCATGTACTATAATTTTCAGACTCTGTTCAGGAAGCTGAGGCTGAATCCTGTAACTGATTGTTTAAAACTATCATCTGACATTGACTTCAGATTTAAAATTTATATGTACTCAAAATGTAATAAAATTTTCATGGGTTTTACAGCATACTAAGATTTGTATTCTTCAAAAAGAATCTCTCTTTAGCAGTTAAAATAGAGAGGAGAAAGGAGATTTTTTTTTTTTTTCCTTCTTTATCTCTGAAGTCCCACTTTATGACATTTGGGATTATGGATTTGGATTATGGATTTACTTGGATTTTATCTTGGTTTGCCTGGTGGACTGAAGAGCTGACTATGTGGATGATACTAGCTTCTCTACATTATTGTGTTAAGTTCTGCATCCCTGCCAACATGATTGCAAAGGCAGTATAGTTGTAGAACTCAACAGCATGTAAATAACCTTTTGTTTACCTTCTCTGCTCTCAGCATTATTTTTATGTCCACTCAAGCTGCTCTAACACTGACCCCAGCTCTCCGTCTTTAAATCTGAATGTGCGACTCTTTTTCTATTACAGCAATCTTTGACTGACATCTTCCCTTCGTGTTTTTATGCATTGTGGTGAGCAGTGAGATTGGGAATCCCAGGTGCTGTTAGACTAGAAGTTCAGCATATGTGGCTGGAGATCTGCCAGGATCTGAGATCAGTTGCAGGTTTGGGAATGAATATGAACTCCTGACTTTATTTGTGGTCTAGCAGCTGCTTGTCCTTGGTCCTCAGTATGCGTAGTTGATGTATGTTTTAAATGGGATTGCACCAAAACAGGCACTTTAAAAAGATGATTTTTGATGTGAATATAATGATCTGTCTGCTTGATTTTAAAAAGGTGATGTCCCATTTAAGATTTTGAATTATCATAAATCTGATGTAGAATGTTTTCAGTTAAGAGATTTTGCTCAATTGGATCAGACTTTATTCACTTCCTTTATGTTTCTTTTAAATCTTGCTGTAATTAACAAATGTTAATTTCTTTTCTTCTTTTATATGCTATCCAAAGTGAAAATGTTGTACAATTTTAGAAGATGAGATTGGGGAACATTCATATTCTGTATTTATGTAGAGACAGAGCTTTTAAAGCCAGAGTTCTGAACAATTGCTTTGCTGAATGCACAATTAAGGTACAGCGTATGATTAGTGCACATGCGTTTGTGCTTAAATTTCCCATAACTGTGCACTAAAACTGAGCAAAACCATAACATATTGAGATCGGAGTACTTTAGACTTTTTTACACTCATCATCATTGATTAATGTACCATGGCTACTAATAGCACATTTGTGTATTGTGACTTGCCTCAACTAGGCCATAATCTCATCAGCTATCATAAATCAAGCATGGCTAGGCAGGATCAGAATTTGCATGGAGGCTGTCTTGTTGGTAAAATGGTCTTGTCTTTTAATTCAGTTGATGTTCTGCTTCTGACCAACTCAATTCTTCTTTTGCAAAAGGATGAAATAAAACTAAAGAAATCCTTCACCATGTCATGCCTTAAAATAGTTGTACACTTTGAGATGCATAAAGATATTTAAATTTAGTGAAATTCCAGCATAGTTTAAACTGTCTTTATATATAAATGAATCTTCAACATCTAAAATCCCACTAATCCAAAGTTGCTTCAAAGTAATAACTGATTAAGTCAACATTGAAGTCCTATAAAATTTGTCATCTCTCAGTGTTACCCAACCTAAATTGTATACTTCACATAGAATATAGTTTGTACTCTTATTTTTTCTCCAATGAAATTGCATTGTTGGATGCACAGAATTTATTCTGTGTATTGTCTATTGAATATATATAGTACAGAATATGAAATGAAAGTCCTATGTGATACTAAAAATGTTAGAATAAATTACATCCTATATATATATATGGTGATGGTAGGCTGGAAGAGTATCTTTGTGACCAGAATTTGACATTATGAGGTATGATGACTATGAGTTTGTAGGTTTTATATGTTTTAACATAATAAGATTAACAGTGTTGCTAGCGTGATTTTCTGGAATGGATAACGTTAGAGTGTAGAGTGATACCTAAATATGTTAAAAGCATTCCTGCTAAATAACAACTGGAAAAATATTACTGCATTTTTGATTAAAAAGAATACTCCTAATTTTTATTTTTCAAATAGCAGTACACATTTTTGAAAGAAAGGCAGTTTTATGTATCTGCTGGGTTTTTTAGACCTGTTAACTGGCATACCCTCAATGGACATGGAAAATAGCTATTCTTTTCAGGAAGAACATAACAGAAGAGAAAGCGTTGTGCAGCCCTATACATTCAAATGAATAATTTGCCGATGGAGATTTCAATTCAGGAGCTATTTCAAAAGTCATGGTTTTGAATTTAAGCACATGATTATTTTTACTGACTCAGATCTAACATGTTTAAGTACCTTATTGCCCTGAACTTTTAAATACATATCTGGGAGGCGCTAACAGGTGTTTTCTATCTGCGGTGGTATTAAATGTACAGAATATTTGGTAGCTGTCAATATCAATGTGCTTACAGCAGAAATGTTTAAAATTCATGTAATAAAATATAAATGAAGAAGACGTGAAATAGATGCAACACATTTGTTTTCTTGCAAGAGACTTAATTTTTGAACAAACAGGTATGCTGAACTTTCATGGCTTTAGCTATGCTGAGGTTTATGCTTCATAAGAATGAAAAAAACTTAGGTGCTAAGTGATGGTTTACAATTGGCTGTAGTAAGATTTCACTGTAAAAATATGACCAGTATTTATGACAGATTTCCCAACAGCTTTTTCTTGACATCTGATTTCAGAAGAAATGATTATTCACATTTCCTTCAGTAGTCTGTAGGAAAGAAGAAATTTGTAGAATATTTCAGTTAATAGAGGGTGCTCCAGACAGAGTTTATTTTCACTTGTGTTCGATGGAATTTTTGGTATGCACTTTTAATTCCTAGATTTTCAGTTCAAAGTAATCCTTTCTTCTGAAATTGTTAGCTGACTCCTGGTGCTGCAGCATACATTACAAGTAAACTGTAAATTATATTAAAATGCCATGTGCAGTTTGTAAAAAGGTGATCTGCTAACTGATGTGTCATGCTGTTAGAGACCTGTGAGTAGTGATGATGTTGGTGGTGCATGGTACAACTGGTTGGGGGTCACTTTCTGAACTAGCACCTGCCTGAGGAATCGCTGGCTCTTTTGGACATCCCTTCAGTGTATCGTGGCTCTGTACTAACTTTCTCCATCAGGATTTCCCCAACCTGGAGATACAAATACTAATAGCAAGAGTAACAGACCAGTAAGCCTTTCCATCACCACTTGGATTTCCTTGAAATTACTGGTTTAAGGACCAAATCTTAGGTTATGCAAATGTAGATTCAAATTAAAGTAAAAACCAGTTTGCTTTCCAGACTGAGCTTTTGAATCCATAGTGTCTTTTTTAGTCTTCAAGTCTGGGGAAACTTCCCTGTTGGGTCTTCTCAGACTGTATTTTGGGGTGTGATTATACCATACCTTGACTTCAAGAGAAGTCTCTTCTGCCCATTACTCTTGTTTCTGCTTCTCTCACAAATGGACCATTGAAGCTGTTTATTGGATACCACTGTAAATCAGCTTGTTGAAATGACACAGGTTAAAATAAGCTGCCAGGAAAGATTCCCCTGGACATTTGGAATTTTTTTTAAAGATGAACTTAAATGTTCACTTTTTTTAAAAGATACATGAAGAAAAAAAAACACCTTTCAGCAAATGATTAACCTCCCCTAATACACTGCATATTAACATGAGGCAGTATCTCATGAAAGAGTGTCCAGAATCACTTATTCAAAATACAGAAGCAATGGACTGGAGTCAGCATTTCTCTAAACTAAATTTATAAACATTGGGTTGCTCTTTGTCAACTCCATTTCTAAGAGTCAGATTTTTTTCCTTGTTTTTTTTTTTTTTTTCTTCTTTCTGCCAACAAACAGATATTTTATTAGCTTTCAAATGTTTTTTTGTGCACACTTGCCATTTCTCTGTAAAAGCACAAGTAGTTGAAAATTCTGTTTCCCACTGCAAATAAGCTTGAAATGAATCACCATTTTTCTGTGTGTTTTGGATAATGTTAAGGCAACTGGAGAAGTAAGGGACAGATTGTTATTGTTGCTAGAAAGTTGTTAATCAGCTGAGAAATGTTCTTCCTCTATATTTTTTTCTCTTTTTCTGTGGGATCTTTCTTCTAGCTCATGGTGACAAGATAGCAGTGAAAAAGGTTATGGAGAAGAATATGGCTGTAGTCCCTTGAAGCACTGTCATAGTCCCCTGTATACTCACATCAGAAGATACTATGTGCCAAGTAAATTAACAGAGAGAATCATTTGCCATTGACTTTTCACTAGCTGAGAAAGCAAATTGTCTTTCTGTCCTGTTGTGGAGAATTTATGTTATTTTGTTAAATGATTTCTAGGATAGAATAAAAGCATATGGAGGAAGTAATCACATGGAAAAGCCCAAGGGATAATCTTCAGGTACAGCAAGATAATTAGAGCTTTAGCTATACAGGCTGTTTGCAGTGTGATTCTGTGCCCAGTGGAGTCGATGGGAAAAACCTGAAATGGTTTCCACAGACATTGATTTGCAGTTTTGAGCTGGCAGAAGCATCAGACCCATTTCTTGCAACTGTTCTATGTGGAAAAAGCTACACTCTGCTTCCATCAAGCAATTTTATAAAATCAGAATTTCTTCATGAACTCAAGTCCATCTCTTAATGCTGGTCTCAGGACCAAAGAATGCTGTCTGACCTTTGCTGCTTTCTTCTGTAGCTAGAAACACTCTTTATTGAAGGAAAACACTACACAAATCCCTAGAAAGAAACAGTTTATATATAATTATGGATTGTTTCTTCCTGTGTCAGACCAGGGAACAACATTCTCAAGACAACAGAATCTCTGCGCAATAGCTGAATATATGTCCCTCTGTGAGAGTAGATCTACCCTCTCTTAGGAGATGAGACGCCTAAACTGGTCATGTTCTTCATGTGAAGTAGGTCTACTGTGCCTTTATGTTTTAGTTGGGCTGCTGAGCATTGCAAAAATGAGGTGCTTAGTGAGCTATTGGGAGAAAGATGGTAATATTGTGCTTCCAAATATTGTTTGGAGTGGAATTGTGAAATGTGAGACCGTGTGGCACATGGCAAAAAGCCTCTGTAGACTTCACTGAATCCCAGTTCACTGTGGACCTGACTCTAGCTTTTAAGATTGTAGATGGTAGCTGTGAATTTGAATTTCATTTGGGACTGGAGAAGTGACTTAAAGATTTCTGCATGGACAATGGAGTACAAACCTAGAAATCTGTCTGCAGGACAGACCTTTCACTGATTGGGTGCCACTGTTGATTTGTTGTGTGCCAAACAGGCAAGAGTCTTCTCACTGCTTCAAGGAAAGGGTACTGAATTTTGCTTCTGGTTTTCTGTCGGAGACTGTCAGCAAGGCTTCCCTTGGTTTCAGATAGATTGGCATCACTACCTTTTCTTTCACAGCAGCATCTGCATGTTTTGGCTGCAGATTGATCTGAGAAATAAGGACAGGAATGACATTACTGTATGGCAGCGTGATTGCTGGGTAACTTTTTGTGTCCCCTGAACTGTGGGAGACAGAGACAATGTCATATGTACATTGCTGCTGCTTTTGCTAAATTATCCCGCTCAGTAGTGAATCAGCATTTCTAGAAGTAGATTCTTTGGTCAAAGGTTGTATTACATGAGGAAGTGCTGAGCAAGCGCTTCCTCCTGGTTATCACTTCACTCTGAACACCAAGGAGCACATTCCTTTCAATTCGATGTCCTTTTGAAAGACACTGAAGAAAGGAAAAAGGCAAGAAGTGCCATCTCAAGGATTGGGGACAGTGTTTTTTATCTGTGGTAATTGTGGGAAATGTCAAGGAATGGAAACAGGTTTTTAGTAATATTTCTGTCTACTTTCCATGTGTGCTTCTGCAGTGTACATGGGGTTTATGTATGCTGGTTGATTTATGAGTCACTTGAGATTTAAAGTTGTTACTTTCTGTAGTGTGTGTTAAAGGAAACATACAGAACTGTCCTTTTGGTGTCTGGCTTCTGAAAAGTCTGAGAATGCCTTCAGGTGACTTTTCTTGGCACATGTGATCACTGGCATCTTTTGAAAAAGTGACCAAGAAGCAAGCACAAGCAAACAGAAATAGCTGTATATCCCTGAGTACCACTAGTGTGGTGTTTTTGGTTGTGTGTTGGTTTTTTTTTTGTTTTTTTTTTTTTTTGTTTTTTTTTCTTTCCAGGAATTGATATTTCTTCTCAAGAACTGTTGGGCAACAGCCCCAGAAAGATAACTTGTACACCTGCAATAAATAAATAGACTGACTTTCACAGGGGTAGAAATTGACTTGCTGTGGGACCACCCTAAACAGGAGAAAATGCAGGGATTGTTAGGGCCAGGTTGCAAGAATGCATAATGTTATTGGAGAGACAGCCTGGAAAGGGACCACCAGGGTCATTGCACCAAGTCCTATTTTTGTGTTTGACTGCAAGCTCTATCAGCACCTCATCAAACTCAAGTTTAAATATGTCTAGAGTCTTCTGCTTCTGTTATTCTTACCAGAAAATATTGTGGATTCCGAATTTCTTGACAGAAGTGAATCTTTTTGAGCCTGATTCCTAGTTGTGGTGGTACTTTTTGGAAGAAAATTAAAACATTAATTTCAAAGCATACCATATAAAACATTGTATATCTAATTTTGTTTTTTTCTTCCACGGTAAATGTATCCTGACTTGGTAAAGAAATGAGCTCGCTCACTATGAACAAGTAGCTGTTTACTACTTCGCCTCACTGTTATTGGTCTGTAAGGAGTGGGCAGGAAGAAAACATGCAAGTAGGAAAGACTGAACCTGGACCTTATATGGTAGTGCATTCGTTGGAAGTAAAACCTTTTGACTCAGTGCCATACCTTAGACCTGGAGCAGAAAGGAGAAACAAGTCAGAGAAAAAGGGCTCTTGGTAATCAAGGGAAAGCCTGACAATTTAGTCAAGGCACGATAACGTATTTCCTCCTAGGGCCACTAGCTACTTAAAAAACATTAAAGACAAAATCCAGATGTCCTTGTTTTTGACACTGAAATTAGATGTCACAACTCAGGTCCAGAAGTAACAGTATCAGTCATATTGTTTCTATTTTGTGGGATACTCGAATGCTGATTGAAGTGTATATTCTCTAGGTACTGTATTATTTCTCATAGTTCTTTTCAAACTATGTCAGTTCTACATGGTTCCCAAATCAACTCAGTTTCTTTTTTCTTCATGTATTAATAGGGGCCATGGCCAGCTTTACTACAGGCAGTTCTTTCCCAGAGCTGGGCCTTAGAAAATCCACGCTGTGGCTGGGGAGAAAGTTCCATTTGTAAAAGCTGGTGCTTCCAGTTCTCATCAAGGCCAGAACCTTGCAGGTATTGTGAAGAGAGTTGAATGAATAAAAACATTAATTTACAGTAGATTATCCAAGACTTTGTAAGAGATGTAAACCCTCTTGCTTCAGCACATAATACAGCTACTGATTGACAGGGATAGAAGAGCAGAAGGGAGAGAGAGGCTAACAAATTAAAAAAGTGAGAATCTTGTGCTGTGTTTCTTTCTTTGCAACTGTTCATTCTCAGTGGTGCTGCTCACTGAAGCATTTGGGTAAACAAGATGCAAGAGCTACATGGTCACCGGAGGTGATGAGGGATTGCATTTTCAAATTCTGGGTGCAAAGTCAGTTTAAGATACTCATCAGGGTATCAGTGTACCCTTCCAGACAGGATTAAGAACTGTTCCTCCCAAGCTCATTATCATCCCAAAGAGACTTGTTGCCACCATAGCTGGTGCCAGTAAAAAGACAGTGTTGCCTTCTGTGTGGGTCACACACATCCCCTGTGTACCTCTCTATAAAAAGAAAAAAGAGATTAACATGTTTCAGTCAGTGTCAGGCTATGAGTATGGAATGGTTCCTGCCCTGGTGAAAGGAGTCTTATGCCTCACAGGAAATAACTTGTTGAGGGTTCACTCATTGTCAGTCCAGTCAGCTAACACTGTTTGGCGGTCACCTCACACGTTAGTACTTCCAAAGCAGGGTGTGGCAAAGAGGTGAAGATACTAGATTTCTTCCTGCCTGGGCTGAAGTAAAAAAGTAAATATTTTTTTTTGTTGTTGTTAGAAGACAGGGAAATGAGAGAAGAGACGGGAAAGTGAAGGTTTCCAACGATACATCTGGGTTATAGGAGAAAGAATGTGTCTTATTATTTGGGCTTTTTTCTGGTGAGGGATGAAGGCTACCCTGGGAGATAACAGCATGCTTTCAAATCAGTCCTCAGCTAGAAGAACTACTGGCTTACTAACTAAACTTCTAAAGCTGGTTCAAGTGCAAAGTAGTTGTCTCCTTTCTTCTCTTTAAATCAGCATGATAATTTTTTTTAACTATGCAAACTGGTGTTTGGATGTAGAAAATAAATATGCTTTCTTTCACTTTAACTCAATTTAAGACTGATTTAAAAGTAATTAGCTAACATCAATATAATCCCTGTTGTTTGTGATGGCCCTTAAAGAAGGGGCACTGAAGTACTCTTATCAATAAAGTACCCAGCTCTCCATGTCAGGAGCATAAAAAAAAAAAAAGATGATTCTCCCCATGAATGGCATTGAATAGTTTTTGATTCATTGATTTGGGAGAAGTATCCCCCAGTGACCAGTGATATCGAGGGACCATGTGGTTAGTAATGTGTGTGTTGAGGGGACATATGCACACTGGAGTATACAGGGTCATTCTCTGCGATTTCTGTGAGATACATGCCAGGTGTGAGTATGTACACATAGGAAAGAGGGACAGAGCAAGAGAAAGAAAGATTGGCAGTGCTAGAACAGAAGCAGAACCCTTATATTCTTGCACGCCCTAGGAACCCAGTTGCATCCGTTTACTGCCTGTTTTGCAGAGAAAACAACTTTTTTTTTTTTTAATTTAAATGGAAGACTTTTTTTTCTTTGGCTTACAGATTAGTGTTGTTGACAAAGTACTCATGAGTTGCCTGCAGGTTGTTTCTGTAAGTTGAAAGCCACTGGCAGTTTTGTTTGTTAGGGGATGAAACTGCTTAAGAAAAAAAAAGAAAGAATAAAGGAAGAGAGAGGGGGGGAAAAAATGGAGGGTTTCCTAGGGGCTTGTTTTAAAATGCTATCTCCATGCTTTGCACCTGCTGAGAAACTAGGACTTAAGCTATTCTGGGTTCCCTGTGGCTACTTCCTGTCAGTGCGTGTTTTGGCAACCTCTGAGCAAACAGCGTGGAACGGCTTTGATTCTGTTTCTTCTCCCCTCCTTCCCATCTGTTGCTTCACTCTGGATTGTGAGGTGTGCCAGCCTCCATGTGCTGGGAGTGCGATCAAGCAGAGGTTCCTCAGCAAACGCTGCCAGAGTCTGAGGCCGCTATAATTGTCATTATCTGCAATGTCCCAGGTAGCAGCCGAGAATCAATGCAAACCAAGCAGGGAGTGACACTCAGAGCCTTTGTCCTGGTGTGAGCAGGTTGCTGAGAAAAGAAGCCCAGTCCTGTTAAGTTTCTTGCAATCTCTTGTAAGGCACTAAGAGCATTAGTGTTCTCAGAGGCTGATATTTCTCAGGAATCAGTTTTTAAGCTTAAAGCTGTGCAGCCAGTGAGGTGTGTGTATATATATATATAAATATATATATACATGTCACAATAGGACTAATGTCACCTTCAGGCAACAATGTATGGAAAAGGCTGATGAGTGTACACTTCAAACTGAAGGCGTAGATAATATTTTGTCTTTTGTTATTAATAACTAAGCCATTTTCTACCAATGCTGAGAGCAGAACAGCAGCCAGGTGTGAGCCAGTTTAAGGATTCTGCCTTTCCTAGGAGCAATGCCCTGGTGTGGGTGACCAGAGAATATGAGAGATGTGACTCTGCCTTCATTACTTGTATACTCACAATTTTGATGTATTGATCTTGAAATGCTTCTTGTAACACATGAAATGCTTCTTGTAACACATGAATTTAAAGGTCTTCTTTCATTCTGACTGCCATTTTTGCAGAAAAACTGCTTTGGAGAATGAAGGTTCAAGTCCTGTTTATAGAGTTTAGAAAGCTAGTTGATAAGCTAACTATTAAGGGTTTATGAAGCTATGTTACATAAACAGAGCTCTCCAAATTTGGCTGTACCTTTCAGCAATAAAGGCTGATTATTTTTTTTTTTTTCCCCTGTTCTAACATTTCATCCTGAACATTTTTCTGTAAACTGGACCCAGTAACATCCTTTTTTATTCCCCTGGCTTCAGGAGAAAAAGAGGCTAGCAACAAAGGGAAGTGTATTTCACAAGACTGAAGTGATTCAGAAATGAATTATTCTGAGAGATGGAATTTAAAATTAAAAATTACTTGTAACTCTCTTTCACCCTTCTTTCTAGTCTCCCCTATTGTTATCCAAAACTGGTTTGACTTTGAAAGTGCGAAATACATTATTAAGGGGGCTCTTCGCAGGGAGTTTATTAAAGGGAAAAATAAAACTGTGACAGAATTAATGCAGGACTACAGTTCATCAAATCCTGCAAGGGACACTACTACATGTGATGCTCATTGAAAGTTGTAGGAGATTGGTTTAAAACAGATAAAAGAAAATGCTTTTTACAGAGTCCCTAGTGAAGTACAGAGGAGAATTTTTGATTAATTTGATCCAATAAGAGATCAGAAGGAAGTTGCCACTTTTTTAGCAGTTTCGGAAACTGATACTGTAGTTACTACAGTTTTATTGTTTAATATTTTCATAGTACACTAGCGTCTTCTAACACTGGATTTGCTGGTTCCTAGAGGTGCAAATGACACTTTTTATGTGTTTATCTCTGACTGTACCACTACTGGATATACTTGTGAAATAAAAAAGAAATGAACAGCTCTTGTAGTTTCCAAAGCTGTCATGCTAAAATAAATCATAAGCATAATTTGGGAAACTTGTCAAACTGTAATTAGGATTAGTTTTATTGAAGACTGTGTTGTGGTGGTAACTAAGCAAAAGATAGAACATAATTAATGACAGCCACTTCAATTCACCTCGTATTATATACCTTTTAACTGTTGATTTATTGATGCAAAATTACAGTGAGATGACAGTGCCTGCCAGGTCAGCATATTTGAATGAGCCATTCAGTCACCTCCAACATATTTCCATTGTAGGCCAGCAAACACAGCTCTGCATCAGGTGACTTTGCTGCCAAGGGAAGATAGATGTAGCCTAGAACTATGAAGGTAAATGCTGCTTCAACTATATGCTAAATTGGTGTTTTTCCTAAGTACTCTTGTACTTCATCAGCAGTAGCTTTGTTCATGTACCTATACAGAACATTTATACAAAGAGCCAAGAAAAAGCATGTTGCAACAGACCTGCTCTCCTGGGCACATTACATTGCAAGGAAGAAGAAAGACCAATGGTCCTGCTTCATGCAAAATAACAAGGACTCCTGCAAATTCAGTAGCCCACTGAAAAAAATGTAGACCTCAACAGAGCATGCAGTCTAGGAAGTGGCAGGTAATTATAGTTTTATGTCAACAACAGCGCGTAACCTCAAAACTGATCACAGATATATCTGTGGTTTTCTGGTATCCTGTGCTGGAGGAAGAGGGAAGGATAGGAAGTGGTGAGATTTACAAGAACCCAGTTGAAGAAACTTATCTAGTTACCTTCAGTTGAAGGTGACTAATTAATAGTCCTTTAGTTCAGAAGAAAGCACAAAATACTTCCCATCTGCTGCAAGCAGTACATAAAACCTTTAGTACAAAAGGTAAAACCTCAAAGTTGCAGCAAGAAGTCTTAAGTCTTCACTGTACCTGGAAATGCATTAAACATAATTTCCTGTATGAGCCTGGTAAGCTGATCATAGCTCACTGAATAGAATAGATCAGAAAAAATACTATTAACCTTTGCCAGTGTGACCTAGGGGAGAGTTCCTGGTGTGTCAGTGTGATACATTCACAGAGCAGCAAAAAGATGCAATTGCTGGTGCTGCATAAGAAAGGCTAATAAAGCTATCATATGGGCAGTTCTTCTGGGTCTATTATTACATACTCCCAGAGTACTTTTGGGGATTGATGATACTACCACTTCTGTTTCTTTTGGAGTAACACAAGGTTCAGTTCTTTCTTCAGTTTTCTCTTTAGTCCCTTCCAGCATCCAAACACAGTAAATTGCAAATATACCTAACGATGTGAAAGGCAGTAGTCTGATATTGGCAAATGGGGAATAAAGGGTTTTGATGAAGAGGGAAGCATCATTAAAGTACTAGAAGAGGAGTTATGAGCTGGAAGAGATATGCTGGAATTAACATGAGAGTTATGAGGTGGCAAGAATGTCTGGAGAAGCTTGGATTTTCTGCAGGCAAGGTGAAGAAGTCATTACAGGGATTCATGTGCCTGGAGATGTGCTCTCTTAACGGTGGTTTCAGTGGTCCTATTGTGATCAGATTACATCCTGATACAAGCCAAGACAATTCTCTGGCTCTGAAGAAAAGTAGTGTCAAGAGGTGGAATCTCTGGGAATGACAGCCTTTGCCACTGTCAGAGGGACTTCTACTGTATAGACTAAGTAGCAAAATTCTGTTCCAATGTCTCATCATGAAAGTTTTTTGCTTTTCTTCATTAGTTGCTAGAATGCAGTTCTATAATTCATGCATCTCTGTGTATTATAGATTGCAAACAATTAATTAATTGTTTTGACATTTGATTTCAAATGAAGCCAATCCATGCATTTATTACTCAGAATAATTAATACGAAATTATGAGAGAATGCCTGTGGAAAAAGGTTAGCACATTAAATAACAAATAGATAAATGTGCCCTTCTGGATTTTAGAGTGGTGGTTGGGATTATTTGTGGGTTTTTTTCTGATGCTTCTAAAGTTTTTCATTTGTTACTTCAAGTGCTGAAGTTTGAAAGGGCAGGTTATAATCTTGTTCTTCAACACTCTGTCTAGCAGATTATTCCATTCACGGAAATTTGTGATGTCACTGCAACACAGTATTCCTTTGTAAATGAAATAGCAGTTCCTTGTGTAGCATATATCTGTGGCAAGAGACAAAAGTGCCTTTTGATAAATATGTGCTTTGTTTTTCCTTGCTAGCAGGGTAGCTGGTATTCGTGAAGGCCCTAGTAATTTCTCTCTGTGCATGGCTATCTTTGGTCATCACTGTAAGACCTGCAAGCTGAAAACTCAGGCAGAGCAGGCAGTAAAAAATATACTGAGATCATGTATGGTAACGCCAAGTGCAGTACCTTTCCTGTCATCTTGGGAGAAGGATGCATTGTAGTTCTTTCAAACAGGTATTGTAGCTTTGAAGAAGAAGAAATTGGGATTGGTATATCCATAAAGAACTAGTCACAGCTGTGGATTTTTATTCCAGATAGCCAGAGGATGTTCAGCACCTTTGAAGGTATTAAACAAAGACCAGCCTTGCTTGTTTTAGCTCTATTTGAAATGCAGACATGGCGAAAAAAAAAAATCAATATTTGCTAAATGAGAGAGAACAAAATTGGCTTTAGGAGTAAAATATCTTCTTGAGGAGAATCAAAATAATAGCTTGAAAAAACAAAACAAAATGTCCTCTTATAGAAAATACTGTAATGTGCCTTTCATCACATAAAGCCATGAGATAAGAAGATTGTTCTTTCACTGTTATAATTATCATTGCTCTTCTGCATCTCTAATTCAAAGTCTCATGTCAGTGGAGTGCTAGGCTTCAGTCTTCCACATACTTAATCGTTTGCTTTAAGAAAGTCCTTAGTCCTTTTGAATCTGATTTACGTTTGAAACAGCACTGTTATACATTGTTTCAGCACTGAAAGGGGACCAGGAACCATATTAAAACACTTTTGTTCAGGCTATTTTATAGCCTGTCTTTTAGAATGAGACAATGATGCCTTTAGTGTAAAGGAGAACTTGGTTCATAGACTTCTGCGTGAATTTTGCATACTTTCAGTGCAGATGATTTGATGATGTGGGATGCTGGCCTAATAAGTTTACTGCAGGACTTCGATGGTCCTCTGCATGGTATTAGTAAGATTTTTAAGAATGCTTCTGTGGTGTATATTGAATTATCAATGGAGTCTGAACTGTGTTGATAGAAGCTAAACCAAAAAGACTTTCTATTTTTGAGGACTATTATATCCTGATGCCATACCAGTTGTTCTGGGCTTTTCATTATACAGAAGATCTAGCAGGTTATTCTTGGTCTTTGAATAAAACTTGCACAAAATAAGTATTTCTGAAAAGAAAAGCCTGTATGCTCTTTCATTCTTTCATTGAATATTACTGATGCAGCAAAATCTTTAATTGGATTCTTTTTCTTTTAAGTGGAATGATCAGAAACTGTTTTTTCTGTAAATAATAATGAAGCAAGATAGTATGGAAAAATTATGATTCTAAAAGAGAGAAGTCATCATAAAAGAAACATTTTAAAATGAAAACTGTATTATTTTTATGTAAATTATTCATCGGTTATCAAGTTTAGATGAGGTTTGTGAACCTAACTTTGTTATGATTCTTTAATATAACTTTAATGTTTAAATCTATGATGCAGGGAATGAAATTCTACTCAGGGAAACCATTCTGATTTCTGTATAATTGAAAAAGTTTATGGGTTCAGTAGGCTAGTAGTAGTTAGAGCAGACATTTATCTCCATGAGTTTGTAATGCCACAGTATAAAACAGGGCATAGACAAGTTGTGGTCTGGTAGGAGAAGAACATGCTACATCTGTTTTGGTCTCTTTCTTGTTGCCCATAGAAGGAATGATCAGGAAGGTCTCAGCTTCTGTTAACTTGATAGGTGCAATTGGTCATATTGAATTTCTGTCTGTTCACTCAAATTTCTGACTCAAATGACTCCTGTTGTTTGTAATTTTATGTATTCTTTTGCTAGTTCAGCTTATTTAACTGGTGTTTTTTTCCTTCCAACATCTTTGATGCTCATGTGGCCATTGAATTCTTCTTGTCACTTTTGTGTATATAGTTTGCCCTCAAATATGACTTTACCATGTAAAACTGCTCAAGCTACAGTTTTGTTCATTTCCAAAGCTCCCGAGAACTTCTATACAGCCCTTCTGTCTATGTAAAATTCTTCAGAAAGGCAGAGTGCCTTGACATCTAAAGGTTTGGTATCTCTAGTTAGTAACCAAACCCTTGCTGAAGTGAGTTATTTCAATACCTCATGAATCTTCAGCCCTTTATATTTGAGCAGTGGAAGAGATGGGCTTTTCGACAGTTCCTTTTGTTCTAAGTATTGAAGATGGGCAAAACCTTATCAGAATGAGGCTGAGGAATTGCAAATGTGTCTTAGCAAAGTGTGTTCAAATAAATGTAATTAAATCATCCTCAGGATTGAGCCTGTATTCTCTTTTTGCATTCATTTGCTCCCTCTTTTCTTCATCCCCTCAAAACATTTCTCCTGCTTGTATTCATAGTCTTTTCAGCAACATTTCCTCAGCTTCTAGGCCCTTAGTTTGGCCTGAGACAGCCAGTAAGTTTTGTTTCTTTGACTTGTTTCTCAGCTTGTGTGTGTTGTCCATTTCAATTGTGTCTCTCAAGCCTTCTGACAACACTTTTCAGCTTTTCCCACTGACTTTTTTGGTACTCTGAGTCAGGATCTTCTAGTTCCATCAGCACTGAATCTTTGTTTCTTAAGAAGTAATCCAGTGTTTTTTTAGCTCAGGTTAATGCTTTTCTAGTGTTCCAAGCTGTTCTTAGCTGTTTGGTCATCACCCTGAAATTTGTGAAGCACAAAATATCTGGAGAAGTAGGAGTAGCCTCTTTGTTTGTCTCCAGTTCTTATGGTTGTTGAGTGCAGAAGAAAATGGTATAATTTGGACGTGACAAGAGTTACATGCTTACTACAGAGCGTTCTGAGTAAAATGTGCAGACTAATAGGAAGATATTTTACAGCAAGTATGTTAGTAAAAATGTACAAAATGCTATTTAAAATTTAATTTAAATCAGCTTTTTCAAAGTTTAAATCAGATTTCAACTATAAAATACTCTCTTTTGAACTCAGATTGTTAGTTGTAGTGGATTTTTGTGGGCCTGATTGGTCTGTGTTCTTTTCTGCTAATTTAAATTTGATGTAATGTTGAAACAGTTTGCTGTTCTGCTGGAGTCTTAAAGAATGTCAGACTACAAAATTTAGATAGGTCATTTGCTGAAATCCATAAAAAAAGAATGTTGAAGTGTTACATCAGTTTTGGGTAGTTACAGCTTCTTGTGCTATTGGAAGAATAAAATTTTATTTATGTTGATATATTCTGTTTAGTTCCATGACTCGTTCAACATGGAGTTGAAAAAACAGAAAAGCTGACTCTCTTTTTGAACTTTGAGGAATTAAATTTGAGGGGGTGAGATTTATTAGTTCAGAAGTCAAAAGAAACCTGTTTAATTCATACCCTGTAGATAGCAGTGATGGGCAATACATCAACAGAATGGTTGAACTGCAACTCCAAATGTAGGTAACTTTACAGATTATTAGATGTCAGTGCTGTTGCTTTATTTGTTATAATAGTCTTGTACCCGGGTCTTTATTATCCTGCCTGGCTTGACCTCCCTCCAGGCCTGTGTCTTTGTCAGGAGCTGACCAATACTGTCTTCATATTCCAGGAGTCAGTTCCCCAGATTGGAATGCTGGGCTGGGGAACTGTGCTGTAAGAGAGTGGTTATGAGAGATGAACCATGCTTACAGGCTACAGTGACAGCTTGCAGTGAAATCTCTAGCATGGATTGGAATTCCTGTGGATCAGGTCTCAGCCCTAGGAAAATGAGGTTGGTAAGAGTATGGAGAAGTGTGAAGAAGAGTGATGCTGGCTCTACCTGTAGCTATCAGCTGGGAGGTAGATAGTCTCCAGCATCCATTCACTAAAAAATGCATCAGAAACAGCATCTTGCCTAGAGGTTTAAATGTAGAAATATCTGTTGTGTGCATCACATAAAATTCAGGCCTGTCTGCACAGATGTGTCTAGAACTTCCTCTTCTGACCAGAAGATGGACTTAGACTCAGTCCTACCCGTAATAATTTTGTCTGGGAAGCAGAACTGCTTACAGCTAAATTTCCTATTGTCTGTTTTTTCTTCTGCAGTGGGGATCAGTTGCTGCAAGCCCACTGCTATCCTGAACCGGTTCATTACTGGTGTGTTAGCATTACTGGTCAAAGTTCGCAGTCATTCATGAGCTGCATACTTTTTATTCTAGTTAGATCTTTGTATAATGCAGGTAAAGACTGATACAGAATATAAGCTCCAGTGGAGAGCACATTACACACTGAAAAATGCAAATGAATTACCAAAGGGAGGGGGAAATGTTTTTATCCCTTCATTGAAGTCATTGAAGTCATTGAAGTAAGAAGCTGCTTACCAGCCAGTTTAGTATGGAAGATAATTTCTGGTCTAACAAACAGATATTTGCATATCTAAGGAAGTGAACAAGTGCTATTAAGAAAAGTGGACAGACCGTGTCTCAAAAGTGGGGGAGATAGAATGAGTCAGGGTGAAAGATTAAGTCTGTTAGATCCCAGGAACATTTTGAAGATGAGATTGGTAAAAGCCTGTTGTGGTTTGACCAAGGGACGTGCAGAAATATGAAGATCTAAGAGACAGTGGAGGAGTGCACCTGAAAGTACGCTGTGAGACATTCAGTTCTTGCAGATGAATGCTCAGACCAGAACTTCCAAATAATTTTTTGATGATAGAGAAAACATGAAATGTAAGATGTGCACAAGGACTGGAGCCGCGATTGCCCACTTGTCGATGCCAGCTAAATATGGATGTAAGTATGGATCAGTGTAAATACATTAAACATAGATTTTTGCCTATTTGGTGGTAACTTTCAGAAGCATTTGTTACAGCATTGTCTGTTTTGAAAGCTATTCATAAAATTTGTTACCAATTTTTGACTTTAATTTGTCTTAAATGTGATTTAATACACCTAACAAGGCATATTTTATACAAAGTGTAGCCGTACCATGCCCTAAGGCATTTGTGTATCATAAAAGTACCAAGGAAATACTAATAGGTGTTGCTGGTTTAATCCCCCTTTGACAATATAGTCACTCCATTGCTGGAGGGAAGAGACATAATCCTTTCCAATATTTCTTTCCCCTCACTGAAAGGAAGTGTTTCTTGTACAGGCTGTCATTGTATGTACTCATGTTCTCTGAGCTCTGCATGATTATCTGTGTTGGACTGCTTTTCTGATGGAATATTTGGTAATGAGTCTTACTGTGTCAGAGATCTGTCTGATCTCTATAAACCTGGTTCTGGACTGAATGACTCCTGTTGTTTGTCAGGCTCTGCTTTTCCTTCTTTATGAGTCTTCCAGTAGTCTGTCATTGAAATGCTTGTCCCAAGTCTGTCACAACATGTGTTCTCAGCTCTTGTGAACTCCTTGCCAAACTTCAGTGTATTGTTTTGCTTTTGTAACTTCAGTTTAAAACCACTTTTTTCTAGAGCTTAATTTTGACATAATTTGCAGTATTTTTTCTGTATATTGTAGGACATTTTCATGTTTGGGTTCTACTCTCTGAGTTAATTGAAACTATGAAATACTTCAAGTACATTTGAAACTACAACTGGAAGAAATAAAGACTACTTTCTAAATATTGTCTTTGTTTTCACTGGTACCTGTTGCTTCCGGACCTGTTCGTTTGCAGAACAAAGCACTGTTTCCATCTCTTTCCTTCCTTTTGCCGTGCTCGGAGAGACTTTCAGCTCTGGTGGAGATTTCAGCTGTTCTGCTTTTTCATCCTGCTTATTGCTTTTAAGTGTGGTGTGTTGTTTTGTTTTGTTTTTCCTGCTGATAAGCATGTGGAGTTCAGGAATAACTCTGGGTCCAAAAAAGACGCTTTTTATTCAGAGACATATTACTGCCTGCCTCTGCATACCACGATGTGGCCTGAGCAGAGCCTGTTGCTCAGCCTTCCTGTGCCATGGAAGTGAAGTTTCTTAGAGGTTCAGATTCTGGTGCTGGATTTTACTGTGGGAAATCTAAAGTAACTGTGCAGAGAAGGATGCATTTTTTTTGCTACAGTGTTGCATTGCTGGAAGCCTGTGCTCTTGCTGACCCAGAACAGAATGAAGGAGTAAATTCACTTAGTTAAATCTCTCCAGGATGTCTAAGTGCACTGAGTAGTTCAGATTTGATTTACGCGTTTTAGTCCCATGAGTCAATTGAGGTGTTCTGGAGAACCTTTTGTAAGGGTGAATATGAATTCTGGGACAAGATTTAGTTTAAGTGTTGAAAGCCTTGGGAATGAGTGGAGAGGACACATTTAGGGCTTGCATGAGAACAGAATGAGTCCTTTGTTACTCAAGTTTCTCTAGAATACAAGATGAATTTTTTTTTTGGTGTTATGTCACGAAGTTATCGAGTCTTGTCGAATAGAGTACATTTTTTTTACTATTAATATAGTAAAAAAAAAAGTACTGATCTAATATTATCTAAAGAATTTGTGTAAAAATGTAAGATAAACTTTATTTTAGGGCTTGGGATAAACAGCAAGACCTTAATATGTCAGGAGCTATTCAGGGTGGTGCATTTGTATTTCTTTATCATACTTTGGAGGAGAGGATAGGATAAATAGATAAAGTCCTCACAAAAAACATTGCCTTTTGATGTAGTGCATATGATTAACCATACTGTAATTTTATCTCCAAGTGGAATGTTGTGATGTATGTTTTTTGAGATACTGGTAATGTGAAATACCTGCCCGTCTTCCTAAAATTCCGATTTCTACTTCCAGTGATAAACTGTGCCCATCATCTATGAGTACTTTCTTACTTTAAAGCAAAGATAAAAGAGGTAAATCTGGGTATATAGAGTGTTGTACTAATGGAAACATTCATGTATTTATCACTGTGAAGCAAAACAGTTTTATGTATGCTGGATAAAAAGATTTATTTTATCATTGTTATAATGGGATTTATTTTATCATTAATTTTCAAGTAGTGCGGGTTTCTGGAGTTTTCTGTGCACCCACACCTTGGTTTTGCAGTAGAGGGAAGGAATATGGCAGTGGCACTTGATAATTTTATTTACAGCAGCATCCGTACTGGAAGTTCTCAGTAATCAGAGGCGTGTTGTTTTCAGCCATAGAATCCTCATGCTCTATTAACTGTGATGGTAGGAAAATGGCTGTTGGCAATTTTCCATCATGTCAATGCTTTTAGTATTTACATTAGAAACAGTATTTATGAAAGCAACAGAAGTCTTTCTTGTTTTTTTCCTCTCTCCAGATCTTTTGGTGTTGAGAGCTGGAATGCATTTTCCCTGTTCATCTGTTGTGTATATACTGTAAGGAATGCACATACAGTGCTGTTACTTGGAGTAACAGAAACCTGAGTTTGTGTCTTGGTTTGTTCTATTTAACTCTTTCTTCTAATCCACATCTGAGAAGAGTTTAGAACACAAAGGAACTACTTACAAAGGAATTTCATTACATTTTTTTTTTTCCTTGTTTGTTACTGTTCAGCAATTCATAAAGATCTGTCCAGGTCTTATTTAAAAGTAAGGCATTATTCATGTAGAATATAACCATACAACCAAGATGATACATAATTCACCCTGAATGAGTGATTGCATTCATTTTTCATTTTAACATTGAATCATCTGATATACTTTGAAATAAGAAAACATTCATCTGTAGATTTGAAGTAGGAAAATTAAAACATTTTAATAATATGCATGTCAAATAAAATTTACTAGTTTCTATTTTATTTTCTTAAACTGTAAACTAGCCATCACCCTGTGTCAAGGCTCAGTTGTTTGGAAAAATAGCAAAGTGTTTCTTTCTATATTACCACTTATTCTCCCCACTTCCCTTCCCCAACTTTCTCTCCCACAGTTCTTTTCCCTCTCGGATGCTTTAGTATTCACATTGCATTAAACATCTGCTATTCGTATCAAACACTGTGGAAATTCATCCATTGTTTATGTCAGTTAATGTTAAGTAATACTTTGTACAGCAATAAGAAGCAATAAAACCCCCAGCAATAAAACTGCTGTGTGTCAGTGATTTCTCCTCAGGGTCTGCAACAAGCCATTTGATTTGACTGAAATAATGGCAAACAGTTTCAGACCTCTGCATTAGCTCTGCAGGCTAATGTCTGTGAGGGTTGGTAAGTGTCACACTTGCAGACGGATACCAGTGGTGCAGTTTCAGAGATAAAAACTGATGGGTGCCAGAATAAGCATTTGGCTAAACTGAAATGTTAGTCAAAAGTTTCCCATAGGGCTGTCATCCAGGGTGTTTGTGATGTCTTTGTGTTTGAAGACTTCGCACGTAGTGAGAGAAAATAGAGAAATACTATTAAGTTGTGCTTTAAGTAAAACTAATAGTTAGTAGAAATATAATTTAGGGTTCCTAGGTCCTAAATGACAAAAGTGAGACACTGAAATGCGTTAGTTTTCAGGAAACATATTCTTAATATTTTCTGAAAATCAGGCATCTCAAAGTGTCTCAAGGTGAGCATTCAAACCCGTTAGTTGTGTTCCTGCTGTTGCATTTAGTTGGAGACCTTCCTGTTGGCTTGAGAGCGCTTTCACCAACCCTTAGGATGTTTGTTTGTTTATGCTTGTTTGTTGTCCCGTCCTCCCTCCAATATTTTTTTTTCCAGTATATACAAGGGAAACACTGGTTTTCCAGTGCAAACTAAGCAAACTGCAGAAAAGTAAGTGTTTCAGTAGCCCACTTAGATATTTTTGACGAGTTCTATTATTAGTTCTTTAACAGTAGAAAATTTGGGTATTATAGTAAATACTGTTTGACATACTGTTTTTTAACCAGAGCTGTCACTTTTTGTAGTTGGCTTCTTCCATCAAATATATATAAATCATTAAATGTTGTTCTGTTACAGAAGAGCATCTTCTACTTACTCTTAGTAAAAGAAATTACTTTGATTAAGGAAGCTGAGTGGCAGAAATATAAAGCCTTTTAGTAGAGAGTTCTTTTCTTTTGTACAACAACATTCATTTAGGAAATTGCACAAGACCTTTAGAGAGATTTAATAAAGCTATTGACTACATTATGCAACATCAGGAAAGCATATTCCAGATTTTCATTTGTCAAGACTGAAATAAAATCGTAATAGTTCATGCTTTCTCATAATTTGTTGAAATTCTTGTCAAAAAGGTGAAATACCTGGTAGTAAGAAATACACAGCTGAAACTGTGAAGAAAGCCTCTGAAGAAATGAATGAAAATTATGCTCTGAGAGGCATGTAGATAAATTCAATTTATTTTTATAGTATTTTTTTTTTGGTAATAAAATAGGCATTATAAGGGAAAAACATGGAGGTCACGGAGTCAACAGTCTATCTCTGTGTGCCTTCTGGCTGTATTAAGGAAAATATATGTTTAAAGATGCTTGAACAGAAAAATCCCATTTTTCACTGTATGTTCTCATTTATAAGTTGCAGTGTTTCAGGGCTGTCAGATTTATTTGGGAGACTTACGTGTATGATAACAGGAAATCTACAGAAATTATTTACACAGGTTTCATTCTCCCCCCCCCGCCTCCGGTGGGTACTTTGTATTTTCCACCTTGAGTATTAGAAATTTATACTGTCATGTATGTGTTCTGCAGAATCTGACCCTTGGTTACATTTCAGCTGGCAGCTAAGCCAATAAAATTTCAGTGCATAATATTAATAAATGTGTTCATGTGTGTGGATATCTGTCGGTGCTTCTGTGTTTATGCATGCACTCATACGTATAGTAAGATGTGTGTCTGTTACACAAGTATCTCCATCAGACTTCAAACTGAGGTGGTTAGGCAGAGTGGAATAACAGTGGAGAAAAAGGTGCTTTGATATTTGTAAAAGAGTGGGATGATAAAGGAGGGGGAAGGACCCCCAGATTCAGGGTCTTCTGAGTGAGAGAGTTGGGTTGTGCTCATTTAAAGCAAGAGTGATTTTTCCCAGTTGTGTTGTTTGGAGAATGTAATGTTTTTTAATGACACCTAGAAAAATACAGAAACTGAGTGGGGGAAAAGGAAATAAAAATTGTTCAAATTTGTTCAAATTGTACAGATAATAAGTCCATAGATAAGAAAAACATTGAATGTTGATTCATTTTGTGACCAGTTTAGGTGTTAAATTGCTAATTTCTATTTTGCACTATGATGGTACTCGCTAATAGTGCCAGACAATTATATTTTGATGTAATCTCACATAGTTATGAGGTCTTAATTAAACATTTGGAAAAAAAAAAGAAGCTGTTGAGCTGTGCACGTTTTTTATAACTTGAAATGTTTTTCATGAGATTCACATGGAGATATAAAGAAGTCCAAATGCTATCCTTGTTTTCAAATAACTGTACTGGCATAGTATGTTAGTGTGAAGTCCCAACATGTTTTTGTCCTGATAGTTTTTTTTGGTGATTTTATTTTATCTATATAGTTTTTACTTTTTGGCCATGAATTTAGTATCTGTGAAGGCCAGGAGGTGGAAACCCTCTATTATTCCAGCATCACACAGGACTCTCTGCACTGCTGTATCAGGAAATCTCAAGTAACAGTTTCATGATGTATGAGGATATTATTCTCTGCAAGCAATAACACGCATTTCTATTTCCCCAGCAATAGCCACATAATCAAACATTCACAAGTGCTTTACAAAGAATTTAATTAAATAGTGTGCAGAGTAACTGGATGCAGCATGCACACAAGCTGTTATATATTCAGTAGTTCACATTTTGCAGTTAGTGCAGAACAGTTTTGAGCAGTAATATGTGTGAATGATATTTCTATCAAAGTATGCATCATTGCCCCTCCTCTTGTGCTTTGCTCCTTAAGAATTACACTAAAACTTTAACAGATGCCACTTCCAGGAGCACAGGATACCTTCCTCAGTGCTCTAATGGTGTGATAAAGAAAGGGAAATACGAATTCTCATGTTGTGAACATCAGACACTATTCTTCTGAAATCAAATGTTTATGGTTCCCCAGGGAAAGATATAGATCATTGTGTCTTTCACCACAAAACTAGGCGTGTTTGGAATTTTATTTAAACGTAGTAGGAATTTGTGGCGCAATCAAGGCCAACCACTGAAGAATTTAATTTCTAAATTAACACCAAGACTTGTACATTCAAAGTTTAGACACGGACAAAAAGAAGCAAAAGATTTCTCATTTTGTGATGAGTATGTTTAGAGACCATTCTGTCAGTCCCAGGACATTAAGGAAGTCTTTTTCTTAAAGTGCAGTGTATCAGACCCTGCACTGGGAAAAGGTAGGAGTGTGTTCATAAATTATAGTACACTTCTTAATTAATTTAGCATCATTGGTATGTCACATGCAAGGATTAATTTATGGAAACCAGCAGGGTTATCTATCACAGAATCATAGAACCTAATGGTTTGGAAAGGACCTCTAGGATCTTCAAGTCCAACCTTCATCCTAACATCTCTCTATCCATTAGACCATAGCCTCAAGGGCTACCTCTATTCGTTTTTTAAACACTTCCAGGAATGGTGACTCTGCCGCCTCCCTGGACAGTCTGCTCCAGTGCCTAACCACTCTCTCAGTAAATAAGTTCTTCCTAATAGCTCATCTAAACCTCCCTTGGCGCAGCTTGAGGCCATTTCCTCTTGTTTTATCATTAGTAATTTGGGAGAAGAGACCAACACCAGCCTCGCTACAGCCTCCTTTTAGGTAGTTGTAGAGAGCAATAAGGTCTCCTCTCAGTCTCCTCTTCTCTAGACTAAACAACCCCAGTTCCCTCAGCCTCTCCTCATAAGGCATGCTTTCCAGACCCCTCACCAGCTTCATCCCCCTTCTCTGGACCCGCTCCAGCACCTCAATGTCATCTGCAAATTTACTCAGGGTGCATTTGATCCCCTCATCCAGGTCATTGATAAAGATATTAAACAAGACTGATCCCAAAGCTGAGCCCTCAGGGACATTGCTTGTGACCAACTACTAACTGGATTTAACTCTGTTTACCACCATTCTCTGGGCTTGTCTACCCAGCCAGTTTCTAACCCAGCGAGGAGTCCACCTGTCCAACCCATGAGCTACCAGCTTCTCCAGCAGAATGCTGTGGGAAACGGTGTCAAATGCCTTCCTGAAGTCCAGGTAGGCAACATCCACTGCTCTTCCCTCATCTGCTTGGTGGGTCACCTGGTTGTAGAAGGAGATCAGGCTGGTTAAATAGGACTTGCCCTTTATGAACCCATGTTGGCTGGGCTTGATCCTTCTGTTGTCCTGCATTTGCTGCATGATCACCCCCAAGATGAACTGTTCCATAATCTTCCCCAATACCAAGGTTAGGCTGACAGGCCTGTAGTTCCCCGGATCCTCCTTCCTACCCTTCTTGTAGATGGGTGTCACAATGGCAAGTCTCCAGCCACTCGGGACCTCCCCAGTTGACCAGGATTGCCAATAAATGATGGAGAGGTGCTTGGCAAGTTCCTCTGCCAGCTCCCTCAGCACCCTCATGTGGATCCCATCTGGCCCCATAGACTTAAGGGTGTCCAGTTGGCTCAGCAGGTCTTTCACTACTATTTCCTGCATTGTGAGGGGATTATTCTGATTTCCATTCCTATCTTCCAGCTCAGGGGACTGAATACCATGAGGATAACTGATCTGACTATTAAAGACAGAGGCAAAGAAGGCATTAAATACCTCAGCCTTTTCCTCATCCGTGGTAACGATGTTCCCCCTCACATCCAATAAAGGGTGGAGATTCCCTCTGTTTCTTTTTTTGTTTATATATCTGTAAAAACACTTCTTATTATCTCTTGCAGCGGTGGCCAGGCTGGGTTCTAGTTGAGCTTTTGCCCCTCTAATATTCTTTAAACACGAACTAGCTAAATCCCTGTACTCTTCCTGAGTAGCCTGCCCAAAGGCTTCCAAAGGTGGTAGACTCTCCTCTTTTTCCTAAGTCCTAGCAGAAGTTCCCTGTTCAGCCAGGCTGGTCATTTTCCCCACCAGTTTGTCTTATGACACATGGGACAGCCTGCTCCTGTGCCTTTAAGAGCTCCTTCTTGAAAAACGTCCAGCCTTCCTGGACCCCTTTGTCCTCTAGGACTGTACCCCAAGGGACTTTCTGAACCAGTGTTCTAAACAGGTTGAAGTCTGCCTTTCGGAAGTCCATGGTAATAGTTTTGCTGACTCCCCTCCTCACTTGTTCAAGAATTATGTCTTGTTTTGTCTGGTCAGAAAAGCTCTTTAAGCATTACCCAGTGCGTAAGATGAGTTTCCAGGCTTGTAGAAAAATGTTGTTTCGGATAAGAGTGATTTAGAATATTCCCCTGTGCTTGTCTTACCTGGAAGGCAGATAGTGGTCCATCAGATTGGAAGGTTTTATTGGTATGTCAGTGCTATAACGTATCAGTCTAAACCAGCAGAACAACACCAATGACACAAATAGTGAAAGACAGTCTATAATTAGCCTCTAAAGGTGTTTAGTACAAGACCTCACAATAGTTTGCCAGTTCTACAGAATTATTTCAGTTCATTACTGGCTGACACTAACAAAATTTGTCTGTTATGACTGGTGAGAAAGACCAAAAACTACAAATGAACCCAAAGGAAAGAAAGGAAACAAAAGAATCAGTTAAAAGTCGGGAACTGGTTTTACTTTCACATTGTTTTGCTTATTTGAGGAGAATTGCTGAAAACTTAATTGGAGGAAATAAGAAGAGTCTCTCTGTATTCTTCTGAAGATGCCTTTTGGAGGAAAGTTTAATTGCTGTAGGAGAAGATACAGCTTTCTTTACAGAGTTGAGAATGAGAGAGATCTCTGTTGAATGTTAATGAAGATTTGCCGTTAACTTCAGTGATTTCACCCAGTAGCCTTTGTGCCTTTTTTCTCATTCTTATCCCTTCTTTGTGTAGCAGACAGGAGTTTTTCATTTTGCATGTCATTCATAACAAATTGTAGTAATTCTCAAAAATTAGTACATTTCAAGCTTCAACTGAAGACAAGGAAAGCATGTAATTTTGAATTTACTTGCATGTCTAATCTTGAACACCATGTTTGGAATTTTTGCTTTATTTTCTTTAATTAAGCTCTTGTTCTAGTTTCTGCATTTATGTGAAATATGTATTCTTTACCATTTGTAGTATGTCTCTGTTTGCAATTTGGATATTTTCAGTTTGTGTTTGGAAGTAGCTGCTAGACTCTCTCTCTGTGCTTCCACTAGAAGGCTGGTATTTTTATGCTTCTTGCAGCAGGCCTTTTGGAAAGTGCTGGAATGTATTCAAGTTCTCCATTCCTGATATTTCAGTGGCAACTTCCTGTGAATCCTGAACTAGAGTTCCTCCTGTCAGGTTGTTCTCTAAGCCAATTCCAATTCTGTATCATCAAGCCAAAAGAGATGAATTTAGGAGATGTGTCCATGCTGTGATAAAATTTAGACTATTATTTAGAATAAGCAGGTCAGAATTTTTCTTCTTCAGTTTAGGTGGTCAACTTGGAGACCTTTCCACCCTTCACCTAGGTGAAGTTTCACCTAGATATACTTGTGTTAACTGCGAATTAACTAGTTTTGGAACCAGAAGTAATACATCTAAAAGAGAGAAGTGTGGCAGCCAGGCTAATTAGTTTGACTGGAGGGAGCACCGTACTGATGTGACAGTGTATCTTCCAAAATGCTGTCTGATTTGCACCCAGGTTGCACTGGACTTCTTGTAGACGTACAAGTTGTTTATGGGCTCTTTCACATGTTTTTGTCATGAAGCAGCAATGTGTATTGGTTTATTCCCCATGTCAATTTACTGTAATTTTAGATTTATTTCCAGCCTGATAGTCAATTTTAGTCCTTTCTCAGTATTCTGCAGTAAGATTTTTCTAACACGCGGGTAGATGTTCTAATACTGTCTTACTCAGTTTCATGTGACTGAGAGAAATTCCCCACTGTTTTTTTTTTTACCTGATAAATGGTTTTTCCATCTTCTTCCTAATGTTTTGTCACTTAGTGAATACAAAACTGAAGTAATATTTCTGAAGTTGTATATGGCACCATTGTTCCAGCCTGCAGGGCTGAGAAATGGCTATCAGCAGTCCTGTTCTCAGAGGATGTATGCTAGCAGTAGTACACAACAAAAGATGCTTTGTTTTGTAAGAACTAGTGATTCTGAATAGTTTGCCATCTTTCGGGTTGTTATGAAGAAGTATTTCTGCAGTGCTATGCTTAATGTCAGTCCTTACATACAGTTTGATGTGTAAGATGTTCATAAAGGAGTCTCTTTAATGAAAAGATAAAAAAACACTTGTGGTAAAAGTCTGTTACTACTATTGATATGGTATAGAAAACATGAGAAGCAGTATCAAGCCCAGAAGTAAATCAGCAAAGTAGTGGAAGTAAGCTAGATTCTATATAGAAAGCTTCAACTAGAAATACTAAGTACTGTCTTAAAATAAGCAACGTGGTACTCATGTGTGAACAGGTAGTGACATAAATAAAAAAGAATAATTTTAAAAAATATTTTCTAAATTTCAAGAGAGGTGAAATTGTTTTGTTTTTTACATATATCTTGTTTAAAATGTTTTTAATGATCATTTATGACCTTACTTACAAGAGCTCTTCAGCATAGTAGCTCCCACACAAGGAGTTAACAAATACTTTTTTCTATTTCTAGATCTGTTAGCTGTGCCTAAGCATCCATATGCTGCTATGGAGAACTGGGGACTGAGTGTTTTTGTGGAGCAAAGGATACTGCTAGATCCAAGCATTTCTTCTATATCATATCTACTGGATGTCACCATGGTCATTGTACATGAGCTATGTCACCAGGTATTAAAGGTGTTTATATATTTAATATTCATGTCAGAAACCACACATTCCCTTTCAAAAGCGAAGATGCATTTGTGTTGTTCACATAGACAGTTGCAACTTTTATTTTAACTGGAGTTCAAATAATACAGACACCTGTAAGACAGATCACTACAATGCAGAAACTAGAAAGACTCAAAATGGGGATAGAAGAGAAAATTATTAGTAATGAGCAACTTCCCTATCTTCTGTATGATTATATTCAGTATTTCTGTGTGTATATTGTTGGTGTGTAAACTAAGCACCTTGATGACCATGGAAGCTGATCTACTGCAGAACTATAACAGATTCATGCTGAGTTTCATGTTGATGTCAAAAAATGTTTTGGCTGAAATCAATTTGGTAGTCATCTTCTTCTGTCTCATACATACATATTTGCTTTTTATTTTTTTCTTAAATTTTGTATTGACTTTCTGTTCACTAATGGTGAATAATTGAGTCTTTATCTCTATGGAAACTTTCGTCTCAATAAGAAAACTTTGTAATAAACCTGTGTTACAATTTATTTTACATTTCTTCCATCTTCTTATCACAAACTAAACACATCACGAGTGTTTAGTAATATTGAGTTGAATGCAAATGTTATTGAAGAAATTTGCTACAGGGGCAGGAAACCCTTTCTTGCACTCATAAGAGGCATAATCATAGCCTTCAGGTTAAAATGAATGAAATCCTACTGTGTAATCAGCATGGCTTACATCTGTGACTTTACACAGTATTCTTTAAAAGGCAATGCAAATTCTTAACACTTTCTGCAAATAAAAAGTACCATGTAAAAGGGAGCCTTTGTAATGGAGTTCTGGTAGGTGAACCTGGAAATAATAATGTTTGCTTCATATTCATGTTTCACATTAAACCTGTCAAATATGAAGTCCTCAACTACAACATGAAATTTTTATTGAAAGTTATTGCTGGTTTGTTCTCAATACGATCATCTGATTTTGTGATATGCTTTTTATTGTGCAGCACAATAGGGTTGCATACTATTCAGCTAGAAAAATTGCAGTGCCTTAGGAATCAGGTGTGGAAAACACCTATTAGGTCATCAAATCCTGGCTCCTCTTAGTATTAGATTCTTACATTTGGTGCATTTTATAGTGCTGGGTTCAGTGCTCCTGATTACAGAGTTATGCTGCTTCCCCTAAAACCCTCTGATTAAATCTGATGGTCAATAACATTTTCTTAGCATTCAGCTTAAGTCTTCCTTTTTCTGAAGGCATTCCATTACTTCCAGTTATTCTTTGCAGCAGTTTAATAATTTCTTTTGCTTCCAAAGCAATCTATACTAAAGATGTGGGCAATTATCACATCAGTAACTTGCCATGTTGGTGTATTTGATTCTCACTGAAACCAAACCCTTTTTGCATTGTTCTGGGAATATCAGAAGACCATGAAGTGGGTGAAAATGATATTTTAATTTATTTTAGGGTAGCAGTGCAGTCACAGTGCTTTTAAATGAGCTTAAAATTACAAATGAGAAGGTTTGCTTGGTGTCTGTGTTGATATTACTTCCAGTCCTGTTTGCTTGATTAAAAGTTATCTTCATTCATATTGCTACTGTTTCTGTTTTAGTATCATGCAGATCAGGTCCTTGCTCACCTGCTTCAGTGGATAACTAGATAAGATAGAAAATATTCAGGCGGAAGAAAAATTCTTTTTACTTTTCAGATGGAGAATTGAGTCCCAGAGAATATGAATTGTTCATTTGCAAATAAAGTTTAAAGGGAAAAAACACTCAAAAAATACAAGCCACAAAATACTGTTTAACACCTCCATCCACAGTATTGTCATTTTTGGCTGTTATCTTAACCATACTCAGAAGTGCCTCAAGGAAACTTTTGCTGTGGATGGCATAGGGCAGGAGCCCTAAACAGTACTAGCTTAGCTAAAAATGTATTGAACTGTGACCAGACTGGGTCCAGGATCTTTTGCCTCTGCTATTTAGTTGTTAATTATTCACCACTTTTTTCATCCTCTTTTCCTGTGCATCATCTTGCCTCTTAACCTGGGGTGGCACATGAATATTTCTCCTCTTCACTCATTTTTACACACAGAATTTCACATCTCCAGTTTTAATTTTTATTTCCTGTTTTATTTTTTTCTTTAATTTCAGGTAAGAGGAAATGGAACTCTCTTAAAATGCTTTTTGCTAATTTTTTTTTCTTTTTTTTGGAAGAATTGTATTATTGTCCTGTTTCCACTAATTTTAAAGCCATGGCTTTAAGAATTGTAGAACATATCTGAGCATGTATCAAACTGACTTCTCTGAGATCCTTGTTACTTAAAGTAACACACAGCAATTGCTTTATTAGTGTTGTTTCCAAGATTAGAATAACCAGATTAAAAATAAGAATTGGGATTGTTACCTGTAGATGTGACTGTTTAAAATCAGAATTACCAACCATCCTGGGTATTAATGCACTGTATTCAGGACAGATAGAAAATGAGAGACAGCACTGCAGAAGGACAAAGGAATTCTGTCGTTGTCAAAATACAGGTAAAAGGCATGTAAGAGAGAATTTTATGGTCAATTTCTTCACAGGTGACTTTGTAATGTGTGACCTATTATTTATTTTATGTACATGATTTTGGAGGGACACATTAAAATTACACAGGTAGCTTTAGTTTAGTCATTTTGTAGGTTGCTAGTGCTTGATTATTAAGCCTGAGTGTTCTTTTATAACATTTCATGTATTTATTTATAAGAATTAATAATTGGAAGAAGGAGTGTTTTGGTATAAAAGCATCTTCTCCGAGCCCCAAAACACAAATGAGATGTCAGTCAAAACACACGTATTTTTAGCAGCTTAAGTCGATAGCTCAAAATAATTAATTTATTAAAATAATTCTATTTAGGTACTAATCAGTTTTATTTGTGTATCACATATCAGTCCCACCTACAGTCTTTGAAGAAAGAGTCATTTGAATTTTTGCACCATGATTTTTTGTGATAGTTTTCCCACCTGAGCACAAAACTAGGTGTGACAGATTGAGTTAAAGAGGCATGAAAGCAGAAGGAAAATTAAAAATTTCTGAATCAACGTTGTTTTAATAATCTATAAAGAAAGCATGTAGGCGGGAGTGTGCTTTCACTGAGAGTAAAATAAGTGCCCTCTGCATGTCAGACTGAACATAATACCCGAGGGAGACAAGAAATTTATGTAATCAATACATTTCAATTCATTTTTAATTTCCAAAATGAAAAGAAGTAATGATCTTCACTGCAGGCAAATAGTGTCTGTAGTCAAACACACAAATAAATAAATAAACAATTACTTAAATAAATTAGGTGCTTTACTTAATGTTTTCCTTTCAGACATGTAGCACCCAGGAAGATAATAGCACCTTTTGCTGGAAAATTTGGCTTCGTTAATTGCAGTCTTTGGGACTGCTCTGTCTCTTGATATTCCTAGCTATCTCTGATACTATTCAAGACTAGTTAAGAAAATTCACTACATTTTCATATTGACATCATATGCTCCTTAATGCCTGTAAAACACTTCTTGCTTTAGATGGATAGTGAAATGAATACTTCTATTAGAACATTAATAAATAAACCCAGAAGATGTGAAAAGGAGTATAAGAAAGGATCTCTTGTGACATCATAAATTAATGTTACTAATTTTTGTGAGTTTCAGGAGGATGTATTACGAACTTTATGATCTTTATTTTTTGAAGTCTCTCTCTGAATATTCATAGCATACCATGAGTGTTATTTGTTTTATATTTGTTCAGCAGTCCTCTTGCAATTCAAGAAGTAAGTTTTCTGCTATTGTGTTTAGTCTGTTTGCCATTAGAAATCATTTAGTGAACATATCCTAGTTTAAATATAGCTTTAATACTTCTCTGGTAGTATGCTACTCTAACATTTCAAATTTTGAAAAGTGCATCATCTATATGAATCATAGAATCATAGAATTGTCAGGGTTGGAAGGGACCTTAAAGATCATCTAGTTCCAAGCCCCCAGCCATGGCAGGGACACCTCCCACTGGAGCAGGTTGTTCAGAGCCCCATCCAGCCTGGTCTTAAAAACTTCCAAGGATGGGGCTTCCACCACCTCTGTGGGCAACCTGTTCCAGTGTCCCACCACCCTCATGGTGAAAAAATTCTTCCTAATTCTTCCTAATGCCTAACCTGAATGAATTTCCATTGAATGCATTTGCATTGAATGCATTAATGTCTAACCTTGAATGAATTTCCATTGTTTCTCTCTCACTACTTCCCCCCCCAGTTAGACATTCTTACGATCAGGATCTATCTCTCTGGGTCCTGTAGAGTTAATTTATTGTTATTCTTCAACTAGATTATGATCACAATATCCATAAAGTTTAGCTTCATTTACTGTGTGAAATACAGATTTTTTTCAACCTCATCTTTTCTCCCTGAATTTTTAAGTTGATTTTCAGTGACGTTCATAGTCATCTTTTGCTTCATTTTTTTTGTTCAACTCCTATTTACTGAACATTATGTGGCAATCTGGTAATCTCAGTTTCTCTAGTCTGTTCTTTGGAGTCCCTATGTTCACTTCACTGCATATCCTCATAGTAGCATTGATCGTTCCTTGGTGCTATTCTCAGTTGACAAAGACATGCACGGAAGGGAGACCTTTCATTCAGGTCCCAGACAAAGCCTTCAAATAAGCTAACCATCATGAAAGCAGACTGCTTACTGGCCAACTCCGCTTTCATTTGTTCCCCACTCTCATTACAGTGTCAGCATCAGCTCCTGTGCTCTGACATGAGTCTCTCCTTCTGGAATACTCATTTGCTGCTCCCTTTCTGTGTATTTTCAAAGATTATGACTCCATGAAAGCTCAAAATTATCTTTATTGATTAGGAATTAATCTCATTCTAATCACATTAAATAAAAAAAGGGCAGAGAATTTTACTGAAACAAAGTTTTGGTACTTGTTGGCAAAAGGGATGCTAGAGAAAGTATATATTTTAATCCCTGTGTATGTGGTTCTGCTTTTAGCACTGGTGTTACGAAGATCCAGGTTGTACAGGGCCATTACAATCATTTAAAAAGGGTCATCCATCAGCAGAAAAATTGATGATGCCTGTTTTCCTTTGATTTTTTTTTTCTTCATTCCTCTGTCTTCCAATGGTCATCTCAGTTCTGTCTAAAATCGCTCTGACAGGTTTGTAGCTGTTGACAGCTGCTGTAAGCGGAGTATCTGACAGCCACATTCTTGTCTTGCCCTCAGTTTAGGTCCTTCTCTTTTCAGCTGCTATCTTCATATACTTTTGTAGGAGTTCAATTATCTTTTAGATTTCTGTCCTTCTTTCTAAATAGGATTGAAGTCAGTAGAGAAATTCAAGAGTGACCTGGAGAGAACAGGAAAGGCAGTCAGCTCATGTAGGGTTCCTTTGCATAAACATAGATGGCCCTTCCCATTTTAGATATTCTCTGCCTCTGGGAGTCAATGAATTACTCTTGAAGTAATGGATAAGATTGCTGAAGTTAGAAGCTTTTTTCTGTCCACTGTGTATGTCAGTCCCTTAAACCTAGGTGAGCATCTACTTTAGATAATTAAGGTAACTTTAGGTAACACTGAATCCTCAACACTTGTTTTCCCATGCTTGTTCTTTTCTAATGTTTTACTTCAGTGACTTGTGCATCCTGTAAAGGCTTGATTCATTATTACATGAAAAAAAGTGAATGAGTTTCAGTAGGTGGTATATACTATTGTTTTTATTAAAACTTGTGAAGAATATGTTCTATATAAAGGAGATGTATGCAAAGATGGTTTCCTAAGGGGTTTGTATTTGAACATTTCTTTTTGTAGTGGTTTGGTGACCTTGTGACTCCAGTTTGGTGGGAGGATGTGTGGTTGAAAGAAGGTTTTGCTCACTATTTTGAATTTGTCGGGACAGACTACCTCTACCCAGGGTGGAACATGGTAAGTCACTTTTATTTTGGTAATTTGGAGACTCCACAGAAAAGTTGCTCTGGTGTTATACTCTTGCTTTTGTTATAGATAGGGACTGCTGAAAAATACCAAATGATGCGTACAAGTATCAGATGTCCAATGAAGCAAAATCACTAGGTGTGAAATAATTTGACAGCATTCCAAAAGTGTAATGTGCAATTTATTACAAAAGAAATAAGGTCATGTCCATCATAACCAAACTTTAAAGTAACTGCTGTCTTTCCGCTCAGATGCATTTTGGATTAAAGCAGTTATGATTTAACATGGGCAATTTTTGAAAATATGCAGAATATTGAATTTTATCCACAAACACGAGATAATTTGGAAAGAAATGTTTGGCTAAACATACTGTAAAACCGAGCACTTTTTTCCTTACAGTATTCTGTTCTCATCTCTCTAAGTTTACTCTTTGTGTTCCTGCTATTATTTTGCCATCTAGCAATACACACTAAGTTAACATGGGGTAAATGAATTGAGAATCTATGTTTCAGTATGATTTCCAGCTGTACACAGCTCAACATGCTTTGTCAGCTGGTGTGCAAATACTAAAGCTCTCTGAGGGCAAACAGGGAAGTCCATGCTGCTTTCGGAATCCTTCTGTTATATCACACCTAGTGAGGTCCCAGAATATATCAATTGCTGTATTCTAGAAATGTTATGCATAGAAGAAAAATAAGAGATACAGGACCTCAGGACAAGGAAATTGTGCGTGAGTCCGTATTGAAGGTTGCCGTATAAATTTTACTGTCCTTTGGAGAAATTTTCCTGTTTGCTATTTTGTATTTTACTCATGTTTATTTATGAGGCAAAATATTTGTTATAAATACAGATTGCCTGATAGAGATTGTTGTAACTTGTTTTGCTTAAACTCCAGCATACTAACTTCTGAATTATTTTATTTTCCTACTTCACGGTCATTTATTGAGTAGTCTTACCCCATTAACTTTTATGTGTTATGAAATGAAGTTGCTGTAATTATGAGTTAAAACTAATTTTTAAAAATAGTCATAAACAGGTACTCTCGCTTTAGATATTCTTCTTACAAATTTTGAATTCCTTGTAGTATTTTTTTCTTTTGGCTGTCTATTTTGGTTTATAATTGCATTATGAAAAGGAAAATAAATCTTTATCTGAACTGACATCTATCTTGCATAGGTAGGCTTCTTGGGCTTACCTGGCTGTGGCTGTATTAAAACTCTTTCTCTTCATCTTTATGAAGAACACAACCTGAATTACAATGTAATGATTCTAATTAAGAACGCAATGAAATCTGGCAGGCCTTTATGATTTCAGCATAGTGAAATGTCATAGATGACAATGTTTATACACTGAATTTTATCTTCAAATCATCAGTCATTTGTTCTTCACATAATCAGTTTAACAAATCCAGAATAACTTTGCTTTAGAAGTCATTTGGAACAGAGAATATTTGTTTCAAATTTCTGTGGAATGAGTATAATGTTCAGTGTTATGCAAATGACATGCTCATCATGTGAAATCCTGATGTCTTAGCAAAATACAGGCAAAACGAATGGGTTGAACAAGGTATGACATTTAAACTGGGAAGTCAGACACATGCTGCATAAATTAGAGTCAACTACAGTAATATTGCTGTGCCTGGAAAAATATTAATCTGTCAGATTTTTCCTTAAATTCGAAAGAAGGCAGACATAAACTTTACATAAGGTTTTAGATATCACTGGTCTTTGATGTAAAAATAACCATACTGACATATTTAAATAATTAGAAGATTGGTGGCAAAATGGAATGCCTGATGAGATAAACATGCTGCTTTCAAATAACAATTGAATCAATACTGTGATGTTTCAGCCTTATTGCAGAGATTTTAGGAAGAGGAAGCAAAAGCTAAAGTTGCTGAAGTTTGGTTTGCTGGGTATTTTTGTTATTATCATAAAGCACGTTTGCTGTCTATTATCATGCTGACTTTTGTAACCTTGTTAGCATTTTTAAAAAGAAAAACTGTTCCAAACAATTTTTTTTCAGAAGTGAAGGATACAGTACAAGTGTGATAAATAATTAACGAAAAATCCAAGAACTACAAACCTTATTTTCTGTACTGATAATTAAACAGAGCAATATTCCAGCATTCTGGGTGGTGTTATTTTAGCAGTAATTCATACCTGTGAAATAAAAATAAAAGATGTTATGGTGTATGATACCACAGCTCTTTGCTTCAGGAAAACAAAGAGTAATATGCTGAAATCCTCCCTCCTTCTAAAGATTTGGGAAAGTTAGTTAACTTCTTTCTCTTGTAGTGCTGAAATGTTACCCTTGAAAGTTTGTTCAACACAGCCATGGACTAAAATGTCAAATTTGGATTATTTTCAGCTTATTAAAGATTTTTTATGTTTTATTTTGGAGAAGTTTAGAAGCAGAAGGCTTGTATTCAATTTGAGAAAAAGGGACTTTGTCTGCAAATCAACTTAGGCAGTATGGATACATCTGGATCAAATGAATCTATCCACAGCTTCCTACCTAACTTATCGCTTATAGGCTACAGGCATGTCAGCTTTCACCATTCAAGTTCCATAAGCCTCTACGGTTGTACTACTTGTTTGAAGATGCTTTTTTTTTTTTTTTTTTTTTTTTTAGCAGAGATGAGCATGTTTTTCAGTGTCTGTCTTACTTGTCAGTCATAGTCTTGGTATGGCTGAACCTGAAACACTTAAGGAGAACTATCCCATTAGGCATGTTCACACCATTGTAACTTAAAACCCATGACACTGCACAAAGCAGAGAACCATGGGTTTTATTTTAAACCTGTTTCTGTGTTTTCCTTCTTCAGCTTGCTTAAAAGTTTCTTACTCATCTGAAGTTCTTGATTTTATAATTTTTTCTTTGTTTTGTAAGCGCTTCTTCTAGCACAGAAAGATGTATGGATAACAATATAGACTGAACTGCCTTGGAGCTGTAGCACTTTACTGAGCCTTCCAGCAGATCCAGAATTTCTTGTCTTGTCAAGAAGGCATTTACATACCTCATCAGCCTTGCATAGTCTTAATGAGAAAGGAAATCCAGTCCTTTATAGAGCCTTCCCATCCTTACGTCCTGGATCCTCCTATTAAAATTTTGGGTGATGAACAGAGTGAACACAGAGTCATTCTAATGGAGGCATCCATTGTCCATTGCAGTTAATATAAGCTACATCAGAACTCTCCTGTGAAAGTGGGCAAAGTTTTGCGGATTTAAAGCAGAAAGGTGAGTTTTCTCTGCTGAAGTCCTTCATGGTTCCACCACTTGTTTTAATACCCTTTTTAAAATTGAGGTTACTTCAGGTCAAAGCTAGACATTCTCATTTTCTTCCCTTAACTAAACAAATAAGTCCCTTCATGTTACTTTTTACCTTTTGAAGGTGAAGCTACCTTTGATTTTTCAGGAAATGTGTTGTTACTCCACAGTCAATTGCCATATGCCATGGAAATGAATTTGCCATTCTTCCCATTTCAGCCTCTTGACTTGCCTATTCCCCAAATTAAGAGTTTTACCAAATTCTTCTTCTGAAATGTCTCAAATTCTTATTCTTGAATCTCATTCTTCAAGGTTATGGAAGTTTAAACAATTGTTTCTGTGTTGTCAGCATGTTATTTTTTTTTTTAAACCTGACAACACAAACTGTCCTCACAGAAATCAGAGGATTTTGCTTAATCATGGGTGCTCAGAGTAGTCATCTGCATGTGAATTCCCTGGCTATTGCTATTTCATGACGTAGAAAGAGATGAAGTTTCTGTTTTAGAGGTTTACCATATAACTGCTTGGTTGTCTCTCTGTGCCAACAAAAAACAACAGCAGATGGGTGTGAGTTCTTAAGCTGTGAGATCTTAAGACTAATATTACAAGGTGATCTTCCCTCTGTAGAAGGTGTCTCTTCTAGTTTTAGGAACAGAGAAAAAAGAAAATAGCAGAAAACCACATGGTGGTAATTTCCACTTCATATCCCTGTCTTTTCTTATCTATCCTGCTCACTTTCTTCCTTTCAGAGACATGTTTGCAACGATATATTCCATTTTCCTCTCCGCTTGTTTCTGTCATTATCCTCAAGTGCTTTGTTTGTGGCTTTGTAAAGGAAGGAATTCAGCTGAGGCTTACGGATCCAGGAATTTATTGACTGATCTTTTGCCTCCTTATTTTCTGGTAGAAGGAACCATCATGTTTGTCCTTGAATGTCTGTGGTATTGGGGTAGGTTTTGAGGCATATGACAGCATGTATTTTTCCCTTTCATCCATCAAATGAGCATCAAATACTTAAGCGGTCAGTACCTGACTTGATGCTGAGAAAGCATTTCACAGAGCCCAGCTGCCTTTGCCTTTGCCTTTATTATATGAAAGTTAGCTTTCCTGACAACTTTATTGTCTGAGTCAAGGTGTAGTACATCAGTGATAGCTTTGAATTCTCTGCCTTCTCTATTCTTTGAAGCTTGGAATAAGATCTACCACTTTCTTGTGTGCTTACTACTTTTATAATTAAGGATGGTCATATTTGCCAGAATTTTCCTGAGTATGAAACAATTGTTATTAAAGTATCTGGAGTAAAACTTTGTGTCTACATGGAAAGGCATCTTTCATCTAGATGATCCTGACATTAGTACAGGCAGTTAAAAATAGTAATGATATTGCATAACAACATTTCTTTTTAAAAAATACATGCCACAAGAAATTATCTGTGCCTAAAAAAGAGAAAACCATTTAACATCATTTCATTAAGTAATTTGAACATCATACAACATGCTACCCAAATTCTTGCAGAATGATCTTAATTGCCTATCTTTCTTATTGACTGGATTGAAATAATAAAAGTGAATACAGCCAATAGGCACACGCATATCTTCAAGGTGCTTTGACTCTGCCTCCTTAAAGCATTTGTCTCCATCTATAAAATTTTTAGGCATTTTTTGACTCAGAAAACCCAGAAAATCATTACAAGTTTTGAAGTAGACTTTAGACTTGGGCCTTTTTGATTTATTTCATTATTATTTTGGCATTTCAGACCTGAGCTGTAGTCTGCTTGATCCTTCTAACCCAACATAAATATCATGCCAGCTCAGCATTGAGAGAAATTCAGACTCTCGTTTTTTAAAACTACTTTCATCGCTTCATTTTCGGTTAAAGGCTCCCCATGCCAGTATAGTGTAAGCCTTTAATTAATACCACATGGAGTGTTTTTTCCCCCCAGTAACTGCTCAGTGAAGTCAGTGCTTGTATGATTTTCTGTTTTAACTCAACTATGGGGGAAGCTTTCAATGTAAAATTAACTAGAATCTCATGTATAATTGACTTTGGCAGGAAAAAAGAGGTATGTAGAGGTAAGCTGCAATATCTTCTGCTTGCTAATTACAAGTTCTTTAAAAAGTATACTAGTTTAGAAATCCTAATACTAAATTTAGCTCATAAATAAGAAAATAAATTTCCATTTCCACATAGTCTTCCTTAACAGAGTTTCTTTTTTTATGCATCTGGCAAGGTGGATTAATATATGGAATTCTTAAGTAGTTAACTCTTAACATTTAGATATCAGACATAAATGAAAATTAGGTTTGGAGAATGTCAGTGTCTCTTCTTTCTTTGTGTCATTATCTGCTCATCTTGAGAGAGCAGTTAAAATGACATTATGATGAGAGGTTTCGGGTCATGTGAATTCAAATCTCCTGAGTTCAGAGTTTAGATGAAGCTTTGGTTTCAAGAAGAAACATCTGTCAAGTTGCTGAATTTCACGTAATTTTTAATTAGTTACTGCTTTGTCTTCAGTAAAAATGAGACAGAAACTGAGGTGACTTTTGCTGAAGTGCAAGAACTCACTGCAGGGTAGCCAGACTGAAGCAAGAATATGAACTTCATATATGGGTGGGTCAGTGGCAAAGCTGTAGCTGGATATTTGAGGGCATCCTTACTGAAAGACTCTGCTTCTCAAATTTTCAGCTGTCCTGAATGTGCTGCCATTGTTTATTTTTAAACAGTGGGCAGTGTACAGTTATTTGGAGCATAAGCTGCTAATACTGGTGTGCCTGCAAAACATCTTTGTTTCCTTCGGGATTTATCTCACAATCTCTTTGAGGTTGAAATGGACTCTAGGTGTGCAAAATCCATCTAGCAAATGTTAGAGCACTCAAAATGTATTCTCACTGATGGTGATCTCTGGCAGTTGCTGGAAGTTGACTCAGTATACCAACCACATCTAAAGCCACTTTTCGTTTAAATGTTTACTGTTTCTTGAATTGAGGTGAATTTCCTCCAAAGATTCTCCCTGTGGAGATTGAATTAGAGGATACTTTGTTGCCTAATGATTTCAATGCTCTGGAAACACATGAGGTGTCAGTGGATCTGTGTTCATCTTTTTGCTTAATGACTCTATTTCCATGAAGGCACCTACATAAAAAGTGACAAAACTCAGAGACTGACACTGGACTTTTTTGGTTTTTTTTGAACAAAGGTGGTGTCAGTATGTGTTGTTCCCTTTTCTAACATGTAGGCCCACATTGGCATAATGGATGTACAAACAAATCAAAACTATACCTGAAAAACAGAATGGTGAGAGGAAACAGCCATTGAAGTAGCTGGTGGAATTGCTTAAAAACTCCAGATGAACTACTCATCTGCTTGGCAACTTAAGTAATTGGTAATGAATATCTGGTTTGGCACTTCATTGAGAAGAAAATACATATCCATTTCTCTTTCCTGATATTTGAAGCTATTGGTCTTCCTTAACTGTGAACTCAGAGAACATCTACATTGCTTTATAACAAAAAAAAAATTGTCAGTCACTGAAAATTTCTCAAGTACAGGGACAGGAATTTTCCAATAACTTTGAAAAAGCTGAAAAGGGGGTTATGAAGTTTGACACAGAACTGTGACATATTCACAGCTGATAATGTAGGATGTGTTGCAGACCTTCAACAAACTATGCACACAATTGAAGCACACATGCAGATATAAATAAAAAACCCTCCCAAAACAAACAAACAAACAAACAAAAAACCCCAAACACAAAAACCCCAAAACCCCACCAATCTATAAGCTGCTCAAGCTATTTACAATAAAAATACTGTTGGGCAGAGAGAAAGAAATGGTACTTTCATTTGGAAGTACTCGGGAGACTTCCTGTGCTATGACAACTTAAGATTTATGAGCATGTAGACAGAAAGAACTTGCTTTTGGCCCCCAGTGGATCTTTTCTGGTCCTAAGATATTTTATTGAACTTCAGGTTTCCTCATAGATGATATTCCTTTGTAGTTTGTTAAGCTTCACTCTGAAATATATTGTATTAGAACTGAATTTCTGGTAGTGTATATGCTGGTATTCTGTGATTGCTTTCAAAATTTGCCCTTATTTCTTTCTCCCTAGGGTGCACTTTTCCTATAAACCCAAGTGTTGCATCTTGCAAATGCTTGTTTTGCCAGGCATGAGAGATCACTTATCTCCTTTATATTCCTGATGGCTAGTAATGCTCTAGATTTTGGAGAAGATATTTCCAGCAAATTTGTCAGGAAAATAATTTGCAGATTTGCACACTAGTATTAAGCTTTATTCACGTAGATTTCTCAGTCCATAAACTGTTTGAATGCCTGTCCCAGAACAAAGGCAATGCCTTTAATACTGGGGCCTTTGATCTCTTCTGTGTACTAATTATCAGTTTTAGCTTTCATTGCGGTATCCCTTTTGTTCCACTGGTGTGTGTGGTTTCGGTGGTTTTTTTTGTTTGGTTTGGGTTTTTTTTTTTGGTTTTTTTTTGTATATTTTGTTTTAATTATTTTCCCTGGTGTTTCATATTAATTCTTAGAAGTTATTTTAATAAGAATAACTTTAAGTACTACATTACTGTCATGCTAACTTGTACTCTTATGATATTGTAAATTCACTAGCAGCAACCCCTTTCCATTACATCATTATCCTGTTATGCACAATAAATTTGTAATGGCTCTTGCAAGTACAGTCTCTTCTGCCAAAAATGTTATTTCAGAATTGCGGCCTTTCCATTTAGAGGTAGACTACTTGAATGGCGGGCATCCTGTTGGATGTGAATATGCAAAGAGTGACCGCTACTTTTCCATAAACATTATTCCCTTGAACAAGATGAAAAGAAACCAGAATCAGAAAGCTTTCTTGTGGTTAGCCAGTTTCTTACTCCAGATTCTTTTCATATTTTCCACATTTAAAAAATCTCCAGGTTATTTACATAGTGTGGAGGAGTTGCTATAGTTGGAATGATTCTGTAGTATTTGAGCCGCTTTTACGCAAAGCAGTGGAATTTCAATTTTTACAATGGTAAAATGTTGTGTAAGAAGGGGAGAGCGCAGAGAAGTCATAAGTCTTTCAGGACAACCTTGTGCCAAACAGAGAAGGTCTTATTGGTGAGGATTAAAAGACGTCATCCCTAAAAGAAGTCATCTGTGACCACAGATGTTTGGGGAATAATCTGAAAATGTGTGTCTCTGAAAGACATATTCATCTGATAACAACATTTCAGTCCCTGCACCTGGAAGCATTCACAAGAGGGAAAGCAAGCAGAAATAATTGGCATGTCTTTTCTTCCCAACGCAGATCTGGTCTCTCAGACTCTGCCTATCTAGGGTTCAAGGAAAGGAGGTGAAGAAACGGGACTCCAAGTGAGCAGTAGGAAGACAAGGATTTGGACAGGCTGAGGTTAATTGTATGTGGTTTAACAAAGTCAAGTGCCAGGTCATGCACTTTGGTCACAACCACCCCAGGCAGCGCTAGAGGCTTGGGGAGGAGTGGCTGGAAAGCTGCGTGGCAGAAACGGACCCGGGGGTGTTGGCTGAACACGAGCCAGCAGTGTGCCCAGGTGGCCAAGAAGGCCAGTGGCATCCTGTCATGTATCATAAATGGTGTGGCCAGCAGGAGTAGGGAGGTGATTGTCCCCCTGTACTCGGCACGCGTGAGACTGCACCTTGAGTCCTGTGTCCAGTTTTGGGCACCACAGTAAAGCAAGTACACTGAGGTTCTGGAGCGGGTCCAGAGAAGGGCGATGAAGCTGGTGAGGAAAGCATGCCTTATGAGGAGAGGCTGAGGGAACTGGGGTTGTTTAGTCTAGAGAAGAGGAGACTGAGAGGAGACCTTATTGCTCTCTACAACTACCTAAAAGGAGGCTGTAGCGAGGCTGATGTTGGTCTCTTCTCCCAAATTACTAATGATAAAACAAGAGGAAATGGCCTCAGGCTGCGCCAAGGGAGGTTTAGATGAGGTATTAGGAAGAACTTCTTTACTGAGAGAGTGGTTAGGCACTGGAGCAGACTGCCCAGGGAGGCAGCAGAGTCACCATTCCTGGAAGTGTTTAAAAAACGAATAGAGGTAGCCCTTGAGGCTATGGTCTAATGGATAGAGAGATGTTAGGATGAAGGTTGGACTTGAAGATCCTAGAGGTCTTTTCCAACCATAATGATTCTATGTTTCTAAGGAGCAGAGGGACTTCCTGCTTACCCTTAAAGAAAGACAGAAATCTGAGTGGAGACATCTCTACCCTTGTTTCAGACTAGGCTTCTGATGCTGTCATAGCAACTCCTGCTGAGAGCCCTGGCCCTATGTTAGCACTGCACAGCATTGCACTTGTATGCAGCTATGGACACTTTCCAAGCAAAGCCTCAAGACTCACCTGAAGCCATCTTTTTCTTACAGGCAGATCACAGTCTTTGACTTGTCACTTACAGTTGAACTGTTTTGGAGGAGGGTCAGGTTCAACAACATTTAGCCATTGTTTCATGTCTAGCTGCAAACCTGTCACCTGCCATGTTGACAGCTTGCTGGCCTCATTAAACACGTTCTAAAATTGAATTTCTTCTCAATTTCTGAGCTAGATGTTTCTTTAGTCCTGTATGTATCATGCTGAAATGGAACAATTCCACTGTGCTGCATAGGGTAAAATAATGAGAGAATAGAAAGCCCGCCTTCCATCAGTATAAGAAGTTTGGTCAGATGTGTTGACCTTTTCCCCTTAATGTACTGATAGAAATTTAATAGCTGAGGTAGTATTTCTTCAACATAATTAAGGCAGTTGTAGTTTGTTTCTGCATTTCTGTTTTCTATTGGGAAAGAACTGCCACCCCCCTGTCAACCAGCAAGCTTGTCTCATTCTCCTGTGTCTCCTTGTAGTTATATTTGAGTGTCCTTTTGAAATCTGCTTTCAGAGGCTTCATAGTAAAGGGAAAAGCTGGAGTGTTTTCAAAATACTTTTAGTTCAATAAACTTATCTTTTTGTAGGTGTAAAGCCTTTTTAATTATTACTAAAATCATAGTATGATAGTATGGTTTGGGTTGGAAGGGACCTCAGAGATTATCTAGTTCCAACCCCCCTGCCATGGGCAGGGACATCTTTTACCAGATCAGGTTTCTCAAAGCCCCGTCCAACATAACCTTAAACACTACCAAGGATGGGACATTCCCAAATTGTCTGGGCAGCCTGTCTCTGTGTCTCATCAACCTCAATGTAAAAAAAAAAGAAAAATATCCCTTATACCCAATTCCAAGCTGCCCTCTTTCAGTTTAAAACTTCTCTGGGCAACCTATTCCTGTGCCTCACCACCTGCACAGTGAAGAATGTCTTCCTTATATCTAATCTAAATCTACCCTTTTACAATTTAAAGCCATTACCCCGTGTCCTATCACTACATGCACTTGAAAAAAGCCCCTCACTAGCTTTCTTGTAGGCACCCTTTAAGTACTGTGAGGCTGCTGTAAGGTCTCCCTGGAACCTTCTCTTCTCCAGGCTGAACAACCTTCACTTTAACCCTAACCTTGTCTTCATAGGAGAGGTGTTCCAGCCCTCTGATCATCTTCATGGGTCTCCTCTGGACTTGCTTCAAAAGGTTCATGCCCTTCTTCTGTTGAGGGCTCCAGAACTGAATGCAATACTCCAAGTGGGGTGTTACCAGAGCAGAGTAGAGGGGGAGAATCACCTCCCTTGATGTGCTGGTTATGCTTATTTTGATGTAGCCCGGGATAGAATTGTCTTTCTGGGCTGCAAGAGCACATTTCAGGGTCAAGTTGAATGGGCAACACTCCCAAGTCCTTCTCCTCAGGGCTGCTCTCAATTCACTCATCACCCAGCCTGTATATGTACTTGGGATTGTCCCAACCCATGTGCTGGACCTTGTACTTGGTTTTGTTGAACCTCATGAGGTTCACATGGGGCCACCTCTCAAGCCTGTCAGAATCTCTCTGGATGGCATCCATTCCTCCAGCATGTTGACTGCACAATTCAGCTTGGTGTTGTTTGTAAACTTGCTAAGGGTGCACTCAATACCACTGTCCATGTCACTGACAAAGAGTCGATCCCATACCGACCCCTGAGGAATACCCCTTGTCCCTAGTCTTCACTTGGACATCAAGCTGTTGACCGCAACTCTTTAAGTGTGACCATCCATCCAATTCCTTATCCACTGAGGGGTCCATCTGTCAAATCCATTTCTCTCTAATGTCTTACTGTCATGTGGGACAGTGTCAAATGCTTTGCACAAGTCTGGGTAGATGACATCGGTTGCTTTTCCCTTATCCACCAAAATGCAGGTTTGTATGTTTGGGGGCATTCTAGCTATTCCGCTTCTATCCCAGTGTGATGCCATAAATTTCAAGGAAGACTTTTCAGCTCTCGTAACGTGAATGAGTGATCACAAATATAAAATGCTTCTTTTCAGCCCTTCAGGAGATAGCCCAAGAAACAAACAAAACAAAAATGTATCATGTCTTTTCATATCTTTTATATTTGTCTTCTTAACAGCTTCACTTTATGTTTCCTATGTGCTGTTTTTCTTGATTCTGGGTTCTGTATTTAAAGTACTAATTTGTGTTTAAGAAGGGTGCTTCTAATGAGCTAATTCCAACCCGGAACATTCCACTCCCCCAGCTGTCAGTTTTGATACCCACACTTGAATTTGGAGACATATCCATACCTCTGTGTGTTCATACCTGCATGTGCTATGTATCATATATCTGATGAATTCTGGGCTCTGTTACTGACTAATAATGTGAGTGAGGTGTAACCAAAGCACCTACAGTCCTTTACACCTAAGTAGTTTTCCCCTGAGTAGGACTGTCATAATAATTGTTTGCCTACACCTTTTTTTCAGCCCATAAAAAAAGGGCAGTTACTAACTGTGTATGCCTGAGAAAATTTGGAAATGAACAATAATATGAACAAGATATTACTTTTCCCTTCACAAACCTTTACCTCACACAGCCAGCTGAGAACACTAAGAATGTGTTGGGTAATTGGCTTTCCTGTGTTCTGTGTTTTTAATTGCCTGAATATACAATAAGCTTAAGGTACATTTCTTGTGCTCTAATGAATTTTAACATAAAGGTTTATTTCCAGATGGATCAGCACTGGAAGAGCTTTTCAGCTGTCATATAAATAAAATTTAAATTAACACATTGGTACCAAAACCTTGCCACCCAAGAAATTAAACATGTAATTTATTATGTAATTGTGTGGTTATTTTATCTGTGGACATCAAGGTGGCTTTTGAAAAAAATGCAGCATTCCCTGGAGTTTCTTTATGTTATGGCACTAGGTTGACATTAATTCAGGAACTGTTGTAATTTAGATAAAGTTCAAGATAGTAATTTTGGAGTGAAAAAAGCTTATTTAAACCTTGCATAATTTTTAATTCATTTTTTTTCATTTATTTGTGACTTGAAAAAACAAGCAAATGAAGCTCTTCTTACTTGACAGAGTCTTTTGGATTAGAGGCATCTATATGAATGCAATATGAGGAGTTTTTAAGGCATGTCATTTCTCAGCTGAAAAAGTCCCATCTATTTACACTGTAAAAGTGAAGTGCAGCACAGTTCATAGAGTATACATGAACATTTAATTAATGTTGCTGCCATAGTGAATATGCAGCAGTTCTGACATAGCTCTGCAATCCATATTTATAGCAGGTACAGAAACGCATTTGTATGTTGGATGTTGCTTAGGTTTGCACCTGCCTCTGATGTAGCTGTGACTTTGACTGTGTCATTTAACTTCTACACGCAGATACTGTCCCACTATTAAGCTATTGCCCCAGAGAGATAATAATGATTTCCTTCAGATGGAAGTTACAGAGTTAGAGCGCTCAAGCTCTTGAGGAGAAAGGATTTCTATACCGGAAAGACAATACAGGCATCTGCCTGCTGTGACACTGCTGTGGGCTCTGTTTATGGTCCTGTCCCACACTGAGTTGCTGTGTGAATTTGGCACTAAATGCCAAGTGACTTAAAAATCACTAATAAAGCAGTAATAATTGTATTTGCCTGTCTCTGTCAAAAGTTTTTGCACCTGCCTATGCAATGGGCTGTAGGATTTGTAGCATCCATATAGTGTTGTGATTGAAGACTATGCCATTTCTCCTCTTACACACTCCTTGAAACTTTGAGTGAATAGTTGCGATCAGAATTGCAGTATGCACTGACAGATAGATTTTGATTCATTTGATAGTCTTTATTGTAATTTCAACCAGCTTTCATAGCAGCAAAAGATCTCAAGTCTCAAGTCAGAAGGATACTGGTGCAAGAATTAGTTCCTGTCTATTCTATGTAACTGTTCAAGATTGTAGTAGGTTGTGGTGGCTTACATTCAAATCAGAAGGTCTAATTTTAGTCAACTGTCATATAGAGACTGCCTCTGCTAACTGTGCATCATTTCTGTGGTGTTGTATTTGTCTGCAATATTACTGCATATGCTGTATTTCAGGAAAAGCAGAGATTTCTGACAGATGTCCTACATGAAGTGATGTTGCTAGATGGTTTGGCCAGTTCACATCCAGTATCCCAGGAGGTGCAGCAAGCCACAGACATTGACAGGGTGTTTGACTGGATCGCCTATAAAAAGGTGAGACTAATTAAACCTATCTGTCTCTCTCTGTAGATATGTCAGTAGCTATTAGAAGATCATATTCCATCTGTAAAATACATACACCACAGTGGTTACTAGCTGTGAAACTTGAGTGTGGAATATATTTGAAATATGCTACAGTGATTTTAACCAATTACATTCAACGCATTAAGTATTACTAAATGTTATAAATAAACTTGGGAGCCTGTCAGAATTCAGCATGAAGGTTAGAGGATTTTTATTACTATTTATTTTGTGGCAGTGCCTGAATTGTGTTAAGTGCTTTAAAAAGCAGAAGGTTGTGTAGTCTTTGTTCTATTGAAACTCTCTAGAATCTTAAGTTATCAAGTACTAAAGTTGAGTGTACTGATTTTTCTGTTTTTTTCTATGCATGAAAATTTCTGTCATCTGCACTGGTAAGGCCACATCTGGAGTACTGTGTCCAGCTCTGGGCTCCCCAGTTCAAGAGAGACAGGAAAATACTAGAGAGAGTCCAATGGAGAGCTACGAAGGTGATTAAAGGACTGGAACATCTCTCTTATGAGGAAAGGCTGAGAGACCTGGGGCTGTTTAGCCTGGAAAAGAGAAGTGTGGGAGGGGATCTTATTAATGTTCACAAATATCTGAAGGGTGGGTGCCAAGTAGAAGGGGCCAGTCTCTTTTCAGTGGTGCCGTGTGACAGGACAAGAGATAATGGTAGCAAGGTGAAACACAGGAAGTTCCACCTCAACAGGAGGAAAAACTTCTTTACTGTGAGAGTGACAGAGCCCTGGAACAGGCTGCCCAGGGATGTTGTGGAGTCGTCTTCTCTACAGACTTTCAAAACCCACCTGGGCACATTCCTCTGCGGTCTGCCCTAGGTGATCCTGCTGTGGCAGGGGGGTTGGATTCAATGATCTCCAGAGGTCCCTTCCAAGCCCTACCATTTTATGATTCTCTGAAGTCATTGCTGAACTGTGGAGGAAGTGCCTTGTTGTGTGATGAGGGGATATGCATTAAATTCAGGAAATGTCAAATTGTATTTCAATAAATAGAAAGCTTTTTGGCCAGCTTTGGGACTGAACAGCTTCTGTGCAGGAGTGAGAGGGATGCACACTTCCACCTTCTCCATCATGTGACTAGGCTTGCTGTTAGCACATGACCAAAAGCTGGTAGATTCCACCATACCACATGATGATTCTCTGCTCTATGGTATGTTCTGTAACACTGTGCTTTAGTTTCATGACTAAAGCAGTTTGATCTGTGATGCAGAGGCTGCTGCCTGCAGCCTTCCGCTATGAAGGCTGTACTGGAGCATTCTGCTGGTGATTCAGTATTAAGAGTCTTTTGACTATCATCTTTGTACTTGAGAATAACTTCTCTTTGCATCATTAGCTGCCTAACATCAGACTGTAACAAGACAGCAGCAGCACAGCACAGACTTGCCTTCTGAGCCTGCACTTTATCTGGTTCTCATTCTGGTCTAAAAAAGAGGTGTATCTTCTTCTATAGTCATCAGTTATTCCCAGTCAACTTCAACTTGATTCTCTTCAGTGAGAAATCTTATGCCTTTAAGGTCTGGCAAATGAGTGTGTGTGTATCTGTCCATGTAATAAGTATAGCATGTAATATGCAAACACAGAATACATAGGAAAATATTTTTAAATGCTATAGTTGCTCAAGAGCCCAAGTAACAATTTCAAAAATCCGTTAGCTGGCTTTGAAAACATTACTCTTGGTCAATTAAGCTATAATAGCCAGCAGCTTTTAGCATACTGAAGTATTCTCATTGTTTAAATGTTGCAATCATATGTTTGCTGGTGTTAGCTGAACGTCAGTAGGTTCAGAGGCTTATCTCACATCAGTATCTTAGTATTTCAAGCTAATTATTTTTTCTAATTAATATGATAATAGTAATATCAGAGTAAACTGTAATATTTGACTTTTATCTTTTCATCTTATGAACGCTTTGCAAACATTAAGTAATTTCCATTTGCATTGTAATGACAAATAGGACAGTAGGACACATCTGTATACTGTTAGCTATTTTATGCAGGCTAATGGGATCACTGTGTGTTCTGTGCAGACGAGACTACAATCTCTATCTTGTATCTGTCCATTTAAAGGTTCCTTTTTCAGTGTAATGGTGGCCATGCCTAGTGGATGAGGCAGTGTCTCCACTCAGCTTCTCTGACGGCCAGCTCTTCCGAACCCTAGGTGACATTGAATGTCCTTGTATCAGGGCCCAATCCTGAAAAATTTGAATCTAGTAACCAGATTTAGCAAACCACCTTGAAGAACATCAATAGAATACTTACACACTTTCATGGATGAGATTAGAAGACTGACTCTCTCACCCATGAAATCTTTATTTTCTGATAATATCTATTGGCCGCAGTCTGTGACCATTCATCCTTTTGTTTTAGATACAAGTGATATGCAATAGGAAGAAACTTTCTTGACTGACTTCATAGATGCTCTGTTCACTGTTTCTCTATCTGCCTCCAAGCACCTGACACTCTTTCTTTCTGTGGATAAATTAGAAGAAATTTAACATGTTGTAGATTTTACATTATTTCATTCCTAAGTAACCTTGTATGCATTCATGCACAGCTTGTTTTTAAAATCAAGCAGAGAAACTATCTCTTTTACTAAATTGCTAGAACATTCACCTATCCTTCTACCTCTCTAATGCCTGCCAATACAAATACTGTGGTGAATGATACGTGCTCAAATATTTTTAGGTGCTTCAAACCAGTCCTTACACAACGAGCTCTGCTGGAGGGATGTTGCTGCTGTTTTTTCATAGATGGATTTTTGGTCCTTTGCTTACTATTTTTTTTAATTATTGTCAAGTATTAACTTCTCTGGAATTTTTTCTGTTGACTCTAGTAAGTTTTGAATCAGGACCATCAGTGAGGACTTTTCTACCGTCTTAAATAAATGTCCATTTTAAAACAGTCTAGCACTATGTGCAGTATCTTTTCCCTATATTTTGGTATGTTTGGTTTTTTTTCCATTATCATTTAATTACTTTTTTAAAGAAACATTCTCCTGGTACTCCCTGAGACTTTGGATTGTCCATGTGTTCTCTTTTGTATCTTCATGATTTTCTACTGATGTTGAGTTGATAAAACTTTTTCCCATCTGATTTTTATACAGTGAAATGACAGCCGTAGAATGTCATTTTATTGTCTTTACTGTCATCAGTATGGAATAAATCAATTAGATATCATTAAAGTGCCCATCTCTACCATTCAGCTGTCATTTTAAGGCTATGCCTCTTTCTCTTTCTGTACACTTTGGAGATGGCCATTGAAACTGTGTTATTTAAATGCCTTGGAGATGAGTATATTTTCCATTTCCACTTTCTTGTCCTCAGTGATTGCACATGTTAAGAAATCTCATGACATAAACCCCTGAAGAATGGTATTCAGGTAATCCCACAAGCAGAGTGAAACAGACACTACAGCCTAGCAGCACACAATGTTTTTCCACTTAGCTGTTGAGGGTAATATTTGCCTCTTTCAAAAGCATTATACTAGTCATTCTTCAGCTAGGATCGTGTCATCCTCCACCAGGGCCACAAATGTGTAGGAAAAAAAGAGAAGTCGTGATAGTTCATTAATAAACAGTACTTGGTAGATGATTCAAAGCTCTCAAGTTCCATTAGAGAGTGGATATGTCTTCCTAGTGCATCTGGAAGTGAGATGGTGTCCTCCCACAATGATGGAAAAAATGGTTATATCCCAAGTGCAGTAGGAAATATAGCCTGTTGAACACAAGAGTGGAGATGAGAACTGTTAAATCAAAACCAAAAAGTGTGACAGTTTTTCCACACCAGAAATAACTGACAGCAGGAATCATAGCCCCGGAGAGCTGCATCAACAAAGAAGGAGAGAGTGTAGCAAGAATAACATGAGGAGCAACAATCAGCAAGGAACAACTAGCTGTAATAAAATGGAGAAACAAGACAGCTTCATCTGAAAGAGAGCAGCCAGACCCAGAACAGCATGAGGGGGAGAGATCCCAGACAGAACTAAAGGAGTCATAGCCCTAGATGAGTAGTCACAGCCAGATAAGGGAAGGGATGAAAGGGTACCAAGGACACTGTAGAGAGCCAGATAATATCTGAAGTCGTTTCTGTCAGCCTGCTGCATGCTTTGAAGTGTGCTGGTTGAAAATTCTGGCAGCAATCAGAGCAGGCAAGACCAGTATGATGGAATGTGTCTATAAAAATACCCCAAATAGAAGATGTCTTGGCAAGTGAAAAACAGTAATCAAAACAAGGAAGAGGATGACTGGAATAGGGAAGAATATTCCTGTTTTTTTTTTCCTCCCTGTAAGCATAATTAACCTTAGCAGTGAAATCAGTTACTGGCCCTGGCTTTGTAATGCAAAGAATGAATTATTTTCTAAATGTTTCTATGTGTCATTTCCTTCTTAACTCTATGCCACTTCTTTAAAAATGCTTTGTCCTGCTTTCTGTGTTGAGTGATGGAAAGAAGATACAAAATGTAAATATAATAGGAAATCAGTTCAACTAAAAATTTGCACAAAGGAAAATGCTCAGCTTCCCTTTATCTTTCAGTAACAGTTCTGGTGAAGGAGAATTTAAGAAATTGAAAGCAGTGGCTTGCTTATCCTTTTGAATGTAATTCTCTTTGAAAATTTACAGTATAACATGTTCTGCAAGAATGTGGAAGAACAGGAGGGCTAACAGCAGCCACTGAAAACAGACTTTCTAAAAACTTTGTGCTTTTTACTTCTATTCTTCAGAAATTGGGAGGAATATTGGCACTGTAATAACAAAATAAAATAAAAAAAACACCCTAAGAAATGTATTCTTCCCAGTAAAAACGGGATTAGTATCAGTGAAATCCACTCAGTTCATGAGTGCAGTAAAACTGTGACAAGGTGTGTCTATGCAGTGACCATAGAAAAGTGAGAGCATCTCATTAACAGCAAAAGAATTGCAAAATACTTAGAAAGAGTAAAATAAGTTTTATTTTTAATTATTCCCTTAACTAAATCAATAACACAAGATGGTATCTAGCTAGTTAGGGGTCTTACAGTACAATACAGGTGGCTTTACATCCCACTCCCTCACTGTAGTGTAAAGGGGGAGATTTTTCTTCTCCCTGACTAATTTGGGTGTGATATTGTCTGTGAATGCCATTAAGTCCTCGGTGCAATTTTGTGTGATGCTGGTTTCTGTTCCATGACAGGTGAGGACAGCAGGTCAGTGTCCAGATTGCTGAAGGTGATTTGAGGAGCCATTTGTTTGTAATGAATTGTAACAGAGGAATTGTAATGAAAATATTTTTTTCCTGTTTAGATGAAAAGGTTGTAGGTTGTTATTGCTTCCAATATGAAATCCATCAAAATTCAGAGTTGCTGAAACCTTTAGGTTCAAGTTCAGAGCAGCCCCAAGAGTGATGAACTGCATCCTGTGCCTCACTGGTGCCAGCTGGTGAGTGCTGGTGGATAAAACCAGGAATGTGCTAGGCAGAATGTCTTCTGCCTGTTCCCCATTGAAAGGCAGTGGCAAATGGCAGCTCCCAAGGGCTGGAGGAGGCAACTGAAGCAGAAATGGCAACACTGGCTCAAGACAATGCACCCTGCCATCATCTCTCATACTTCTTTCACTTATAGGGAGTAGGAGGAACAGAATAGTGCACCTGTGTCTCACATGTTTCCATGGCTTAAAATAAAGTGTTGATAAAGGTGGGTGCAGATGGACGTACCAGCCTATGCACCAGAGTTCCTGAAAAGCATTTGTCTGTTCTGCTTCTCTTGCTCTACTTTGTAATGATCATTTTAAGCAAAGAGCAAAGCAGAAAGTACCTTTGTAAGCCTTTACAGGTAGTTTCTGTTTTTTTCCCTGAAGGGGTCCAAAAACCAGCAATGCCTGAGGATGATTTTTGCTGACACACATTCTAGATCAGATAGTGAAACAAGAGCAACAATTACAAATGTTAAAGTAACTTCAAACAAATTGTAAGAATTAGAAAATTAGCTGGAGGTAATGAAATAGAGAAGGGAACTTGGCATAAATGTATGATCAATATTTTGATCAAAATGTGATTTTGCAGGCCTACAGGACCTCTGTTCAGGTGGGAACTCTCTGAAGCAACCTCTGCCACACTATTTTGTTGTTTTTAGTTTTTAAAGGTATGCTTAAGTACTGTATAATTTCTGAAGCTAAAAAGAGGTATTAGAGAAAGTGGAAGGGGGCTCTTTAGTCTGGAGAAGACTGAGAGGGGATTTGATAAATGTTTATAAATATCTGAGGGCTGAATGTCAGGAGGAAAGGGACAGCCTCTTCTTACTCATGCCCTGTGATAGGACAAGGGGGAATGGATGTAAGCTGGAGCATAAGAGGTTCCACCTTAACATGAGGAAGAACTTCTTTACTGTAAGGGTCACAGAGCACTGGAACAGGCTCCCCAGAGAGG
>JAAGNO010013568.1:11753-46645 GCA_033439905.1 Ceryle rudis | reverse complement strand
TTTTTCATTACTTTTTCCCCAAACCCAACCAACCATAATCCAAGTTTCTACAAACTTTCCCCCCCCCCCCCCCCGCAAACACCTACAACAACTTGTATTAAAAAACCTTCCTCATTTGCATCTATACATCAGTTGTTTTTTTTGTTTGTTTGTTTTCCAGTTCTTTTCTGGAGAATATTCACTAAAAGATGTTACCAGTAAGAACAGGGTGCAGCTACAATTGGAACAAATTCTAAAGTTGAGGTCTCAGAAGAATGCATGTAGTTGTACATACAATAAATGTGCTTTAAAATTGCAATTTGGAAGTAGCACTGGAACTCCCATTAGATCTGCTACTATGTCAGTGAGGATGGGTTGTTTTGTTGTTACTAAAATAAGGGAAAACAATGACAAGGTAACAGAATAAATAAGCTTTCTGTAACACCACTTCCAAAACTCTTTTCTGTTTACTATTGTGTATTTCTGTTTACAGTGGACACCCAACCTTCAAATGCCCTCTGTGTCAGGAAGCCAATTTTACCAGACAGCGCTTGCTGGATCACTGTAATAACAGACATCTTTATCAGATAGTTCCTGTAGTAAGTAAAGTTGCCTGTGTGTGCTTCTCAAGCTACTTTCACTATAGTTATGGGAACAATTTTAAATGTGCAGTAGATACTTTTGATCTGTAAAGGTCAGTGTGGTCTGAGAAAGACAATACATTGAGAGCAGTGCATTGAACTCGAGGCGTGACTTTCAAGTCAAAGTGTCTCTTGTTCAGCTTCCTGTCAGTTCTAAGGCATTTCACGGCTTAGCTGTCTCATTTATCTTGATGTGTGTTAATTTTTTTCTTTTGGCTAACTTGATCATCTCAGTTGTATGAAAATTCTCCCAAGCAGTAAGTAGGGTGCTGTAACTGCTTTCTGTCCCAAATTTAAACAACAGAAATTGACAAGAGTGCCAGCCAGCCAGCCAGGATAATCCTCCACTCCTAAGAGAAACGCTTAGGAAATGTGGCGAGTCGAAATGTAATTTTTGAATATTACACATTTGAGGAAAAGAACGCTTAGAACTATGATTGTATGTGAACATCTATTACTCATCCACTATCAAAATACAGTAGAGACTAGTTATTTATGTAGAACCTGTCTTCGATGCGTTCTGTATTACCAATAACTTTTTTTTTTTTAATTCTCTCTCTTTCTTCTTCCCTTCTAAATTCAGATCTGTCCTATTTGTGTATCTCTTCCTTGGGCAGATACTAACCAGGTTACTAGAAATCTTGTTAACCATCTAAATCTAAGACACCGGTTTGACTACGGAGAATTTGTGGTAAGCTTTTTCTTTTCGATATGTAGGGGAATAAATGGTACTTTTTTCTATAAAGAAAAATGCCAAATAAAAAAAATGTACCAAATTTGTTTGTGCTCTGGACATGCTCTGTACAGAGCTCAGAACTAGTCCTGTCTGTTCTTAAACTTTCCATTATCAACATCCAGTGGTACTGGGAATAGGTGTCAATAGTTATGCTCTGCTCCAAACTGATGACTTAAGTCTTCAGCTTAGTGTTCTCGATCTGAACTATTTGTTCTTCCAGAACAGTTTACTGCTGCTGCTGGGGGGAAGTAAAATAGATGCTACTCTGTTTTATTGACATTTTTGACCTTTCATGGCAGAAATTGCTAGATCATAATTCTCAGGACTCAAAGTGCAGCTTGACCAGCTGGTATTGCCACTATAACCTCTCTTCCGGTGCCATCTCAAAAAGAGGCGTGTCATTCATCTGTTGTTCCGGTTGCCTTCTTTCAGGCTCACTTTGAGTAAATGACCTTGGAGTAGGTGCAGAACTAAATGTGCAGATGTAGTCAGTGGGTGGATTGTAAGTCAAGCCAACCAGTTTAGTTCTTCCTGGGTGATCAGAGAGCTGGAGAGTTTGTGCTGTAGTTCCTACCGAGTTTGACAGCCTTTGGGGTACACTGCTTTGTGTGGGGTAAGCATAGTATTTGAGGCAGCCTCACTGGTTAGAAGATGGCAAAAATGATGCATCTTGTTCTTTGTGTTGGGTGATCTGTGACAAGGGCATGAAGAGCTTGGAGATTGATACAGGGCATTGGACTCCTCAACGTGAGGCATCCTGTGTGTTTGAGGATGTAAAACTGGTGACTGGAGTTCTGATCTGGGGAAGCTGCCTGAAATGCATTAAAAAGGTGTATTAACAACTTGGAGATAGCTCTTCAAAAGTAGCAGGGTTAACCACCCACCTTTTGGGATATGTGTTTGCTTTCTGCCTTTAAGCAGTATATTCTCAACAATCTATGATCACTGTTGTCTGGGGATCACATTTTGTTTTCCCTACTGGAGGATGTTATGTCTGGTTGGGAGCCCTGTTACAAGAATTGTGTGACAGTCAGCTTTCCTGAGCTGGTTGTTCTGTAATGCAATGGAGCCAGGGAGAGAAGATGGACCTTTTTGCTTACTGAGCCTTGTCCCATTCATCTGATTCATCCTGTCTCATTTATCTCTAGGTACCTGGTTAAATAAAAGATACTGTGCAACATAAATAATCATCTAGTACACGTAAAGATGGAGAATCTTTATCTAGTGCCAAAACTATGTAAAAATGTGGAAAATTAATCATTAAACTAAGGACTCTGGTACAGCTTGTGTATTTGTCCCTTTTGATGATGTTTTCATTTTGTTTAGAATCTTCAGCTTGATGAAGAAGCTCAATACCAAAATGCAGTTCAAGAATCCTGTCATGTGAACTTTTAAAGTATAGCCCCCCCCTTCATCCTACTGATTATCCAAGAGGAAAAACTACATTCATTCTGTTGGTGATCTGAAGTGTATATTGATAAAAAAGGTATTCAGTAACCCCTTTGGAGGCTTAACTTGTTTTTTCCATGCTCATAAGGACTTGTCATAAATGATTTTACTGAAACTAACTTGATATCTTTACTGAGATCTGTCCCTTTGGAACTGGGGACCCTTTTGGAACTTCTTACTCTTGTCTTGATAGACTAACTTTCCCTACTTTGTTAATTACATGGTTTCTTTTATTAATGTCAGATATCTTAATTCACAAAACTGTGGAAGTATCTTTAGAAAGACATGCAAAGATGCTCTGTTGCTCTGTTGAGTTTCTTTAAGTTCAGCTGTCATTTGCTAAGATATCTGTGAGATAACACTTTTTTTTCCTCCTCCTGCCCCAGAACAAAGTTTTATTTGATGTTGTGATTTGTTTTTTACCGTTACTATGTGAATAAAAATAACAAGAAATAAAAATATTTGGTTTCTATCTGTCAACCTGCAGAGCAGGGTTTTTTTCCACTTTTCATTGAGAAAGAAGGATGCTGTTGCCTAGGAATAATTACATCTATTTTTTCCCCTTTTGGAGCATAACTGAAATAGGATGCTTGCTTACTAAAGTGATGGGTAAGGAGTTTTCTCTGTACTCCCAGCTACTAAGGAAGATGACATACTTTCTGAGCAATGCAAAAGGTACACTTTTTTTCTGTGACCAGCTAGTTTTTCATTTCGTTGGAGCTTTTTAAGAATTTCTGTTATTGCATTTGGAATTTGAGTTTTTGTCTGTCCTGTCTTTCATGGAAGACTGTGTAACTAGAGAGCTAATTGGCTTCAGACCTACCAACACTCAGAAATGAACTTGTTTATTTTGGTAAGGCTGTTTAAAACATGGACATGTTCTGCATCCAAAGACTTGAAAAACAGTTAAGAGAAACTTGCTCTAAAACAGTTACCAGCATATTTTAAGAGTTCCTGTTCTAGTTTTCGACATTCCCAGCAAGACCATCATCAAAATCAGAGAAAACAGAGCAATAATGCAATCTTGACTTTAAATGGAAAACCCGTTTGTAGAAGAACTTTAAGGTCTTTTATTTACTACTAGTGGGGAGAAGAGGAAAGCAAGCTGCACACCTTACATTTTGGAGATCTAAATAGAAACTGCTCTGAATGTATACCTGTTAGGACTGACTCTTTGTCCTGTGTCACCATCACCCATTGTCAAACTGTTATTCTTCATGGGTATTGTATACGTGGTGGAAAACATTTCCAGTCATTTTCCTGGTCTGCTTGATGATTTATGTGTAATAACACCAGTTGTGCAGCCAAAGTACAATCTGCTTCTTGTGCTCTGGCTCTCATTTGCTCTCCAAAGAGAAGTTTTGATTATTCTTTCAATACTGGGATATTTCATATTCCATAACTGGTAAGGTCGAAACGCCGCATTCTGCAATGTAATGGATTTCAGAACTGAGTCTTTGTTCTAATATGTTGAGTGTTGGAACTAAAACTCTGTACACTGTAACCTGACATATCTACATTCTATGTTTTAAGGGACTAAGACTTTACTGAAGGGATAGCTGGCAAAAATACAGAGAAAAATTGTCTATTTCAGCAACATCTAAAGCTTATATCCTTTTGATAACATCTTGCATTTTGTTACTGGATTAATACAGTATTTTGACAGCGGGCCATGCTTTAATCTTGTACTTTGACTTCCCTCTACACCCCCCATACCCTTGTCTGCGTATTCCCACTCGCCCGTCAGCTCTAGTGCTTGTGTGACCACACACTGATTTGGAGTCACAGATCCAATGGAAAAGGTTGGTTGGAGTTTTAGTGCTCTTTTGCTCTATGAAGCCAACTATGAAATAGTGCCCTTAGAAAGGAAATTCAAGGTAGCCTGATGCTAAAGTTTTAGCTTTTTAAAGTAAAAGTGCATACCGTGGTGATTTTATTACTGCATACGTTTTTCCTAAGGAATTTAATAGTTATATGTAAGTTTAGTTAACTTTTTTAGATTCAGTAAAATATTTATATGAACTGGCAATAAATGCCTACAGCCAATACAGATTCACAATGCCTCATGGACACTGGAATTAGTTACTTCTTTTACTTGAACTTACCTTGAGAACTGCAAATGAAATTATACCTATTTTAAAACTCTGGGAAACAAATTTTTCTATAGCAATAATTAGTTGTCACTTGATATGTAGCTGCTGAGCATTTTAGTCCTGTTTAAACGTTGAGAGACTTGAATACACATTTTAAAGCAACAAATGTGTATAAATGCAATATTAAAAAAACCCTGGCAAAGTATTTATCCTCTTTATTTGCCTATGTTAAAATCTGTATTGGCAGGCACTGCCTTTGTGTGAGATTTTATACTTTTAATATAAAAAGATTGCATCCAATACATTCACTGGATAAGCGTTTAATGAAAACGAAACAATCTATTTCAATATGCTGCTGCTGGTCGTGATCTTTCTCACCGAAACTCAGACATGCACAAAAAGCTGTGGATTTGTGATGGGTGATGTTTGTACTCAAAAGATGCAGTCTTTACCAGAAGATTGCTGTTTGTTTACCAGTGTTTTCATGTTCACATTGCATTGTGTACGGTTTCAATATTATGTTTGAATTGTACCTTCTATTTTTTCTTCGATTAAAGTATTTTATTTTCTGTTTGTCTTCTTGTTGCATAATAAAGATGATCAGTCCCCTTGGTGCTGCTACTTCCTTTTCAGATGCTTTCTGAACTTACGTACGTGGTTGGTTGTATGCCTGCGTGCTTTGAATGATCAGAAGGGCTGGAACCAATGAGTTGTGGCTCATCATCCATTCCTGAGCTGATGAGTTACCCATTATCTCATCTTAAGGTCTTGCCCTGAAGCAGAAAAGTTGATAGGTTGGCTCAAACTTATTTCATGCTTCTTTTCTGTGCTCATATGTTGATGTCCCATGTAGTGTTAATAGAGAAGTAACATCCTAAAAGGAGAGAAAGAGGTAAGTAACACTTGGGGCCAAGAGAAAACCTTGTTATTTCAAGGTGGGTTTACTGACAAGACTTAATGGCTTTCTGAGGAAAGAAAGCTGGTTGTGTTATTGGACCAGTAAGGTGGCATCTAAATGATTTATCCTTTTACTGTGTATTTTTGAGCTGAAAAACCCTTTGGTTATTTCTTGTCCTTTTACATTCTAAGGATGGTTATGGAATTGACAGTGTCTTACTTTGAACGATTAGAAGTATAGCGAAGTTGTGTACATTAACTTTTTATTAGTTTATTCTTTCCCCTTGTTTCCCAAGTTCTAAATAAATCACTGTGTTTTCTAAAGCTGGCTATAAATTTATATTTCTATAAATCTCTTTGTTATAGATTCCATTTGATTTCCTTCTACTACAGCAAAGCATATTTCGTGACTTAGCGAGAATGTGCTCCGTGTGTTTAATTTTCAGTATCTTGGCTCTAGGACACGTGAGCTCTGTAGAACTGCCCTTTCTCCTGCTCCTGTTCTAAGCCAGGGAGAGAGGGGGACTTCTGTACACCCAGGTCATCTTCTGACAAGTAGTCGGGACTAGAAGTTGGTTTTGTATTTGGGAAGCATTCCTGGGTTCCTGCTTTCAGTTGTGGCTCTAGATGTGGCTGAAGATGAGTGTCTGAGGACTCTGCTATAAAAGAGTACAACTAGGGCATTTTTTATAAAAGCTATTTTCTGCTGACACAGACCAATCCACAGACACTCCTAAAAGCTGTGCCATTTGCTATGTCTTGTAAACACAGTCCTGTTTCTGAAATGACCTCAGAACCTGACAGCCAAGGTGGTTCTTTTGCAGGCAAGCAGAGCTGTGAGAATATCTTGGATTCTTCAGGGTTCTTTCAGAATTGGAGAAAGGAGCAACAAAAGGGCATAAACACTATCTAGGCTGTTCTCCATATAGCGTGTGTCTAGATACCAGGCTCTTCTGCGTCCTCTTTCGGTTATATCTGAAAACATGCAGGAGACAAAATTCAGGGCCTCTACTATGAGAAGGCTTTTTCAGTCATGTTGAAATTGCCATTTCCCAGTGAATTACCAGACTCTTATTAGGGTCAAAGTGTGGACTTCTATTTTTCTCTCATGGGTAAAGCAGGTCTGTACTCTTTCTTACTCTCCTCAGACTGTAGGTCTGCTTTGGGAAGGACCAACTTTTATCTCTTCATTTTCCAGCCCCTAACCAGCCTTGTTCTAACTTCACCCCACCCCAGTCATGTATATCTGTTTAGGTGGAGATGATCAGGAAGGAGCTAGGAAAGTAAAATTCATGTTTATTGCCCCACCACTCCCCAAGCTGTAAGGAAACTGAAGAAGAAAAAAGAAAAAAGAAAAAGTCATCACTGCCAAATGCATTCCGTGGAAAGCATCTAATTCCATTTTAAAGCTTTTGCCTTAAATCCTCTGTGTATGTTTAGGATGGATTCCTCAGCTCCGTGAAGCTGCAGGTCATTTCCCGGGGCTTAGTGACAGAATACTGGGTTTATGAACTTGCTTAAGCTTATGAGAACACTTAGTCACTGAGGAAAGTGCTCCTCACTCTTATTTTACATTCTTTCCTCTCGTGTTTCTGTTTTTCTCTCTTTTCACAGAATCACAGAATGGCTTGAGTTGGAAGGGACCTTAAAGATCCTCTTATTCCAACCCCTGCCATGGGCGGGGACACCTCCCCCTAGACCAGGTTGCTCAGAGACCCATCCAGCCTGGTCTCGAGCACATCCAAGGATGGGGTATCCACAACTTCTCTGGGCAACCTGTTCCAGTGTCTCACTACCTGTTTTCCTCCACACGTATTTCCCTACAGCAGTGCTCGTAAATTTACACCATTTATCTCCCACTCCCCTTTCTGATTTTATTTCTTTGCTACAAAGTATTGTTTCAAATTCTGTATGTTTTATAAGCTCCTCTGGCTGTGTCCTCGATATCGTGGGGCTGATGTGGGCTTCAGAGGTACGTACAGTAACTAAGAAATTTAGTATCTTAATTTAGCATCAATCATTTCCAGAGTGTTTGCCTGCCACGTTTATTTCTATGGCTGGAGGAGTTTATATTTCTCAGAACACTTTTGCTGTTTGAACGCATCTGAAAGTCTCACCAGTCAGATTTTATTGCTTTTAAATTGCTTTTGAAAGTGTTTACTTTGTTTTCTATAGGGAGGAAGGTCTTTTTTTTTTTTTTTTTTTTTGATTGGAGAGATTAGGATGGTGTTTTAAATCAAAACCGTGCAGTTCTGTAATGGCAATAGGCACCTTATTATTTTATTCATTTATTTATTTTCCAGAAAGCCTTGCATTAGGTTCTCTGGTATTGCAGGTGTGGACAGAAGATAGTAGGAGGATGGAGGTTTATTTCCTCCAAGCTAAATGCTGTGGCACTAGTGTCATAGAAAGTGTGATTTATGTTCCACCTCAGGTTGAGAGGCTCTCCAGACTTCGGCAGTTTCTTTTGTGGAAACTTCTTTCGTCATTCAAACCACAAGAGGGCACTGGATTTTTTTGGGTTGTCTCAAAGTGTAATATTTCAGGATGCTAATTTGGTAAGTGGCTGTGCTCTGAGACACTTAGATATGGGATTTCTAGCCAGATGTTTCAAAAAATGTAATAAATCTTTTATATATTTTAGAGGTTAACAGACTGACTGGGGTCATTCCAATCTACAGAAAGAATATTTCTAATTTAGTTTAAAGCCTGAGGTTTACTTGTGTGCTTTGTCATCTGTGGCAAGCAAGCTGTGTTCCCCCAGGACTCCACTCTGGGAAGAACTGCGTGCTCCCAATTCAAGCGTAAACCTAAAATACGTGTTCATGGAAACTCCCATTTCCTTGCAAGCAAGCCCTTTCCTTCCCCAAACGTGTTCTTTCCAGGTCGCCTTCAAACGAAAGCGCTGCAGTGCAGGCGACAGTCACAGGGGGGCATCTGAGGACTGTTGCATTCTGTGATTCCGAGCAATGGGCTGTTGCTGGGGTTTGATTTCTTGCTTTCTGAAACCTCACACGTGTCAACGACCTCGCTGTTTCCGTCTGCTGCAGGGATGAGCTCCTCCAGGTGCCCAGTACAGGCGTGTACTTTGATACCCCTTCGTATTACTTAGGTCTTGTTCCCTGGCAGCACACGCAATATTTTGGGTACTTTAAAATAGTTTGGCCTTTGGAATGAAGAGAGAGATTCTCCCGGCTAAGGCTCCATCATCTGAGAGAGAACCAAGTATCCCTGGAGTGTGCTACTCAGTGGCCAGCTCCAGTTGCTTTGGTAGCCGCACACCAGTCACAGTTTGTTTCATGCTGTGATCTGATTCAGAGTTACCATAAAATACGTTTGTGTAAAAACACGTCAGCTCTGATTCTGAATCCTGTGAGAGAGGTGTAATCCTGAAGGAGTCATTATTAATTTACAGAAGGTTATTTTCTCACACAGAAGCTAATGGTTGAAGTATGTGCCTGAAGTGACAGTGGCAGAAAGGGGTGCGGTGTCATACACCCAAACTTCTGCTGTTTGCCTTTTCACCTTGCTCTTCAATTTACTCTTTAGCTAAGCAAGGGGAGGAAACTGAAGGTCTGCTTCATTTTCTTGGTAAGTCCTAATCAAAGCTGACGTGTCTTGTCTGCTCCTCTTCAAGAGGATGGAATGATTGTATTTGATATCTGATGTAATTTTCGCTTCCTTACATTATAGTCCATATGAATCCTGCTGGGAGTTGGAGTTTCCTAACTTGTAGCACTTCTGTGTTCAAAACATTTTGGATTTATTTGAGGATCTCTTATCTAGAAGGTTTATCTGACAACCCTTATCTTCATTGGTGGCTTTTGCCTTACCACTCAAGGAGATTGCAGTGTTATCCCTGTTTGGGAGATTAACTGAAAAAGTGAAGATAATTTGTGCAAGATAACACAGAAAGTTTGAGACAGGGCAAGGAACGATACGCTGAGAATAATACACCATTTGAATATCCTCCTACTCTTTAACATTTGGTCTATAAGAACTGCTGAGTGAGCTACATAAAGCTCTACAAGCCAGCACATTTCAAGATGATTGAATGAATTTGTATCACTTGCAGTTGACACTGAAACTCATAATCAGTCAGGTTCAGGTTCCACCCAAATGTCAACAAGCACCCATGAACCACAGTTGTTCACTGGGCAGTCCGCGAGCACAACATTATCAAAGCGTCTGTGCTGAAATGCAGATGATCAGCAAAACTATTCAAATAGGAAACTACCTACCAAAAATGCTAGGAAATGTCTGTATAGAGCTATTTGTAACTGTTCGTGTGGTTCTTTGTAGTTATCTGACATTGTGTTCTGAAATTTTCTTTGGCTTTTAGATAGAGCCTTCTTGCTCTCCTGTACTTCACTTGTTTTTTCGAATCTCTCTGCTGCCGTTACTGTCTCTTCCTAGATTATTATTCACAGATGCAGCTTTACGAAGAAGACTAAAGCAGGTGTTGCTTCCCATCTGTATTGGACGATGCCCGATGGAGGTTCCTTGTTCCGCAGCAAGGCGGGGGGTAAGTGCTGCAGTATTGCTATTACCTGTGCTGCAGTAGCACCCATGGGCAAGGGTGCTACTGGGCAGGCACAGAGAGATGGTGCCTGTCCAAGGGAACACACAGTCTGCTCCATGGTGCTCCCCATCTGTCTGGTGGGCTCAGCAGGAGATACAGGTGGTCACTGCAATAGATCTGCAGCAAGTTCTACATCAAGTTCCAATGTCTTTCCTTTTCACTGCATCTACCAGCAGCATGGGAGCACATGAGTCCATGGGGAAAGAAATGTAATAGACTGGCAAAAGCTCAGATTTTGCAGGTGTCTCTTATAGTTACTCAGGGCCAATTAGATACCTTAGCACCCATAAATGTTGTGAAACAAAGAACTGCAAGAAAGGAAAAAGCAGTCAACCAGCTAAAGACCTGCTCCTTCTGCTTTGCGTTTAATGTTTTTACTTCTCAAATACAGATGTTATAGTCAGGACACTGGTGGACTCTACCTGCAGATCAAAATGGTAATGGAAATAACATCCTTGAATTCCACAGGTCCCTGGCCATGTCAAGAAAGGACGTGCATTACTTTTGGCTGTTATATGCCCTGGTAACTGTAGAATAAAGACATAATCTAAGACTGCCATTCTATTTGTACATCTGAAAATGCACACCATCTAGTCAAGAAGGTTGCACTATTCCTTATTAATTCACTCCAGTAACACTCAGTTATTTCTTACTGTGGGCCTCAGTCTTTGAAGTATGATATGGCTATTGTGCTTTTCATCTTCAAAGAAAAAAAACCTAAGGATTTGTGTAGGAAAACCTTTAAGGAAAATAAGGGGTGTTTATATTGCCTGAACAGAGACAGGAAGTCACTAATAAAGCAAGATATTTGTCATTGTAGAACGTGGTCCCAAAAGTAGATAAGGTCTGTAAGAAACATCTTCCATTATTAGATTGAAAAAAACCACTTTTCCTTAAGACTGCCTAACTATTTACTTTCTCCTCCACATATATTGAAACAACATTTAGCTACTTCATGGGTTACACTGAAATTTACGCCAAGAACTTCCATCTTAAAAGTCCTGACATTCTGCTGTTCATATATTGTTTATTTTTCCATTGTGCCTTGTTTTGTTATGCCAGATGGCTGCTTGAGGTCTCAAAACTCTGAGCTGAGCTCATTAAAAAGCAGTGTGAAATGGAGGAAAAACATATACAGGGGTTGTAATTTACAGTGCAGGTTAGCATATAACTTCAGTGCCTTCTCTGTTTGGTGTCACTGCCTGCCAGTTCCAACACCTTCAGCTGTTTTCTTAGCTCACTTCGCTCACTTCTTAGCCTGTCCTGAGAGTAGTGATGGTCATGACACAGAGGGTCATACAGCCTTTCTTTGTGACAGGACAATCATCCTCCTATCTCCTGTTGTGAAGAGGTCAGTGTGAGGTCTCAGTGTTGGTTGATACATCATAGAAGTGGGGATGTGGGAACAGAGAGCAGATTGTCTTGGTTATTTGTATGTAAAAGTGACCAAAGAAGGAGAAAACCAGGCTTTTAGCCTTTCTCCCAACACCAAGTACTAATACCAAAAACCATGCTCTTTCTTTTGAGTTCATCACATTCCACCATGTCAGGAACACACTTGTAAGGTGCTATAATCAAAGAATAACGAGTGCAGCTGCACTAGTCTTTTAGTTTTGATCTGGAGTGTAGTTTTGAAGTAAGTATCATCATCATCATCATTCCCATTTATGGGACCATTGTATTTGTCTGTGACGCTCACACCACAGAGCAGTTTTGGAGTGTTCAAATTGAATTCCTTTGGTTTGAAACTAAACCAAAATATTTTTTTCAGATCCCTGCCTAATACAGCCCAGTTGCCAACACTGACGTCCAGACTTTGGGATCAAATCAGAGCCTGCCTGAAGTAACCCCCTTTGAGCTGTGTACAGCATAGACACCAGGTTCCTAGCACCAAATGTTTCAATGTGTGGATCTGTTCTGGCTAGAAATTGCTCAGGCATCCTCATTACTTAGGATCATCCTATTCTTTCTTATCAGCTCTGATACCTGAAATAATGAAAAATGTTATTAATTTTGATACAATAATTTGGGAGTCTCTATTTACAGTGCAAAATCTAAATGCCATTTGCAGTTTTAATGATGGTCTATGCAGGTAGTTGGTCTGGGAAAGTGAAATGTTGGCCAAGTCTGATCATGCAATTACCATGAGTACCTTCAGTTCAAACAGAAGAAGAAACTGTGGCAATTTCAGCACTCTCTGTCAGCAGAAGAGATGACTGAAGTTGGAAGAAGCTAAAACTCTATAGAGTCACAGATGGTGGTGATAATACAATACTACTGACATTTAAAATATTATTTTGTATGGTATTTTTAAATAACCCAGAGGAATGCCATTACTGGAGTTAGTGACAAACACAGTGTTTCACATATATCAAAACCAGAAATTACATTGCATTTTCTAAAAGCAAGCTACTGAAATTATGTTGCTAACAGATTTTTTTTTTTACATCCACACATTTCTCATTTTCACTTTCTGTCAAAAAATATGTATATATTACTATATTAATGTCTTGCCTGCCAACATTCTTGCTAGCTTTCTATTGTTCAAAAGGCTTTAGTACCAGCTTTATTCACTGAGTCGCAGGATGGCTGAGGTGGGAAGGCACTGCTGGAGCTCACCTCGTCTGATCCCCCTGCTCACAGCAAGAGTCATCTGCAGTAGGTCATCTGGGACTGTGTCTGGTTGGGTTTTGACTGCCTCCAAGGATGGAGGCTCCACAGCTTCTCTGGGCAACTTGTTCCAGTGCCTAAAAATCCTTAAAATAAAAAAAGTTTTCTTACATTTAAATGAAATTTCATGTACTTCAGTTTGTCCATTTCCTCTGTATTTCCAATGTCTTGTGTCCATTTCATCCTGTATGTCAATCTGTGTTCAATATTTTTTCTCACAGCAATGCTTACAAATAGTTAAATTATCTGTTAGTTGCTGTATTACAGTAATGATGGACTTCACTGACTGGATGAGAAAAAGGTAGGTAAGTTAATTGTTGATAAAAGGACAAAGGTTTTGATTTATGATATTTACTGTCTTAAATACCAAGTTGGTCTGAATTTCTGTCCATGCAGATACTGACTGGAGAACAGCATGGGCTGGTTGTCTGTGCCTGTGCTCCTAACTTGGCTGCTTCTTCAGATGGTCTGGAGTCAGGTAAGAAAACAAAGAATGCTTATTCTTTAGATGATCCAATAAGTAATGCAGTGTAAGATGAGTTTGAGAGGAAGAGACTTAAGTATCTTGGTTTTGCAAAAGAAGAATTCTATTGTCATCTGTCTGGAAGAGAAAGAAATGTTGCTGTTTCCTCGGGGTCTTGGTGCTGCTGTTTTTAATAAGCCTGGATATACATGGGAAGAGATTATCTTGCATTCCCCATCTAAGCAAAATGTCCACTAGTATTCAAAGTACCATGACCAGAATAGCAAGTCTGGGGTTAGTACCAAGCTAAGTATTAAAATTTATTTTGCTACTTCATATTTGAATGGAAAGATTATTTTTTTCCTATTACACAATATCAAATATATTGAAATTGATGCCTTTTTAGCTACTGAATATACTTGGAAGTGACTATTCTCTGTTCCTTCAATCCAGCTGAAAGATCTTTTCAGCTGTTCATAGCTTCAGGGTAACCTACAGAGTAAGGTATTTATTGTGACATTACTTAAGTGGAATAATGTTATCTATTTTAAGTTACAGAAGTTAATTGTCTGATTCTGTGAATCTAGCTTCAATATCTCACTCTGACAGTCATATCCTCCTCCTCTCCACTAGCACATGCTCGTACATCTCCTTAAGTCAAGAACTCAACCTCATGTCCCCAACTTTCCCATAGTCCTCCTTTATCCACCACTACCCCAGCCCCACACTTCCCTGTATTTCTGCTGCCCATCACAACTCCCTGTCCCTCTATTCCCAATCTCTTGGAAACTCTGAAGTCTCAGTCTTCTTTAGATTCCGTTACAGGCTTTGGTATAATTATGTAGTAGCTGATGCAGACCTTCTTTCATGTATCTGGATGTTAGTATTCAAAATTACATATAGTCTGGAGGAAACACTGACAAGTTAGGGTGTCTCATATAAACTGGTTGGGTATACTCCACCTGAAGTCCGTGGTGAGGCAGGGAAACTTTCATCAGGTGACCTATCACATACCTGAATAGCTGTCCAAGCTAGGTGAGGTGGATCATCTTCTGGACATGTCAGGGCATCATGATGGTACCATGCCTATTTTAGGGATAGATGGATTGTGTATGCAATTACTTAATTGTTTCTGCAGTGATTATTGAGTGAGTCTACTTACCTAGCGTTTACATGACTAAAACAGGTGAGCTGTTTCCCTCCTGTTCAAGATGCACTTGAATTACTTGCCAGTAAAATGTGCTCACAAGCCATTGTTTGACCAACCTTTAATGTAACTTAATTGACCATGTTTGCCAAGTTAGGGATTAACATAATAAATGTGCAGAATTTTTTGTGCACGTAGTATCATTGCTTAGGCTCCGTTTGGTTCCTCTTTGGTGCACTGCAGGTGACCGAACCTTCCTCTGTACGTGACTGTGAAGTGTGGCTCTGTTGTTTACCTAGAGAACATTCGGAGACTAGAAATGCATCATACGGGTCTCAGTTGTCAGGCTGGTATTGAGACAATAGCCATTGCTACTTAAATGAGTAATACTCATACATAGAGATACTCCTTTTGAAACAGAGTATTTTGCTGTTAAGATTCACAAGAGTAAAGACCTAATTTTGTGGAGAAGGAAGTGGAAAGGAGTGATGAGAGAGATTCCTACAGCACAAAACATTTAGTGGCGGTTTCAGGTGCTGAGAGCTGGTCTGGATTTCAGTTGACTGTTGAATTTGGCATTCTGCAGCCATGGGCTCCTGTTTTGGTTTATGCACCAAAAGTGCTGCTGTACTTGGCTACGTTGATTTCAGTCTGTGAGTTTTTGCTGCTGATAGAGGAGCTTTTCCATGAGCTATCCAGTTCTTACCTGTAGCACAGTCATATGTTCTGATTAGTCAATATGGGTGTATTGCAGCTTATAGTACTTGAAACTGTACTAACATGTTACTCTGCAGTAATGGTTATAAGAGGGTTCAAAATATAGAAGTATGATTCTTTTCCTCCATCAACAATGTTTAACAGAAAAGATGATAACGTGATTTTAATTTTTAATATTGTCATTTTTTTCTTCAGTGTGTGAGAGTGGGAGTTTAAAAGCAAATGAAGTCCTCAAAACCTGTGTTGCACAATTTGCCCGTGTACTTTCAGCTTGTTTTACAAGCTGCACTTTGATTTCAAAACTTGAATACATGGACTGGATACTATCTTATCCATAGCCAGTGATAACAAAATGTAATGAGTGCAGTAAAACGTCAGTGTCCTCTTATATTCTGCAGATTTATGGATGATTTGTCTGGAAAAGCTATTCTGTTTTATTAAACTGTATCTGTATACAGCTATATGCTTATTCTTTTTTTTTTTTTTTTTTGGAACTCTCCCTCCTTATTTCTCATGTATCAATGTAAACCTGAATAATACCAGTTAACTCAGTGAAATGTGAGATCAAAATCAAACCTTTTGCATTTACATCTGCCTAATTATGGAAACAGTTTTTCAATGGACTAGGTAACTTTTCTACCACGACACTGGGCTTTTAAGTGAGTGTCTTAAAATCTACCAAATTTTGAATCAACCTAAAATTGTGAAGTACTGAAACAAGGCTGCTTCAGGAGAAATTGGGTCAGGAAACAGATTCTACTCAATGTTTTTTGTAGCTGACACTTCAAGGTCAAAATCCTGCCTTTAGACTAGGCAAGGACTTACGTGGGTGGTAGTTTTCACTAAGAAAATTAGGAAGCAGAAGTTGATTATAAACTTTGCCTGTTTGTATAACATTTAGATATTAAGCATTTGATTATGCCAGCTCATGCCAATTAGGCATTATCTCTCTTAAACCTATAAATTATAGCCTCTGTTAGGCAAAAATTTATTTTTCCTTCTTAGGCAATCAGAATAAATGATCAAAATCTGACAAAGATATTGAAGCAACAGCTTGAATTAATTTTAATTCAAGTCAAACCAAATTATAACATAAGGCTTTTGTGTTTACAGGATTTTTTTTTCCCGCCATTTGCTGAAGTTTTCATAAATCAGTTACTACAGACTGAAAATTATTCTTTCATTAAAAAGCTAAACCAGGGCATTTGATAATTTCAAAGCTGACTTTTTGAACCCTTTTCAAATGAAGAAATTTCATTTAAGTTTTTTGATTTTGTTTTGGTTTGGTTTTTTTTCCTGCTTTTGGTTAAAGTTTTTCTATGAATGCCTTCAGTTTTAGGGCCCATAGTTATGTTTACCCTCAAAATTGTTCCCATCATTATGTGCCAAATGTCAAGTCTAGAAGAACATGTGCGTTTGAACCTCTCTTTAATGTTCTGGCCATGCTATTATCCATCATACAGACAGTACAAATTGCCATAATTTATATTCTTGTGGACTTCATGGACTTGATTTTCATGATTTTTCAACATTCTCGTCTTGTACTGTTCATTATTTCTAATAGAGGTTGCAGATGCTTCACGCTGGGAAAGTAAGTCCTCCATGCAAAACTGCATGTATGAAACACAAGAAATTTTTTATATATAGAAAGAAAAACAGCTGAGGGAGGACTATAGTAAATAAAACTAAAAATCCCACCCTGCTTTGCAGAGTTGCTGTTACATCTTACCATTTGCTACATCTGTAACCTATATTTTAAGAGGTTAGAAATTAGGGGAGTTTTTTAGCTTCAGTTTGTGAACTTCTTTTCAAACATATGAATATAAGACTTCTGATGAGAAACAGGAAAACCCACCCATCAGCAGCTGCTTAGAAAAGATGTTCATGGTTTTACTCACTGAGTGAGAAGTAATTGCATAACACAATCTGAAGTATGTCCAAGCCTGTTCAAAATGAAGTGTCTAGTCCAGTAAAAGAATATAGATTATATTCAATAGGCATGTTATGGCAAGGAAAAGTTTGCTCCGTATATCTCATTATGGTCTGTGGATTTTACACGTTGCAGAAAGAGTCTTTGAGCTGGTTTTGTTTAGGTAAATGGAGTCCAGCTAAAGCACTGAACTGGGGTGGAAGGTGAGTTGGACTCTGTACCAAGTCCTTCAAAGACTTGCTGTGTGATGCCAGACCACTCATTCTACTCCCCTGTCTTCAGCTTTATGATGGAAAGTTAAGCATAACTTCCACAGGTTCTGCACAGCTCCTGACTGGTAGCAATACTTGATTTCAGAGAAATAATAGGCTCTTTTTTTTTCCCATTTGTGAAGGACCATCCAGCACTGCCTGAGCTGAGAGAGAAAAATGGTTGTGAAAACTTCATAGAAGCAGTAGTGAGCGAGTTGCTTGTTGGGAAGGCTGAAGTGGCAGGAAGGACACAAAGCTGACACATAAGCAAATAAACACTTCCAGTCAAATGAGGAGGCAGTGGGTCCAGTCAATCCAATACAAAGCCATGCACTAAGTGCTGTCAGTTGAGCTTAACTCGCATCCCTAATACTGTTGAGAGAGTAACGTGAGCTGCATTTCATGATGTGCTTTTCTAATAATATCTTTTTCTTTTTTTCTTCTCCCTTCCCAGCCTGCTCCAGAGACAACTGGTGAGTTCTGTTTAGAGATCTATTTGTATGCACGGGAGGCAGTCAACAAAACCAGCTGCTCATAAACATCGCTAGGACAGACACAGATTTATAATTATTGTTATTGCATTAATTTTCACACTTCATAAAGATAACTACAAGGGCTAAATGTCCTGCCTCACTTGTCTTCTTATTTTTCAGAAATAGACATAGATGGAGGAATCGATCAAGACATCTTTGACATCAATGAAGGTTTGTTAATATTCAGTTTCTTGTTAATTTTCTTTTTGTTGCAATTTTCATTACAGCAGCCACAGATCAATAAAATAACTGACTGTTAATCTCCTCTTCCCTTTAGCTTTAGGACTAGACCTTTTTGAGGGAGACATCAAACTTGACGGGGTGAGTTCAAATATAAAATATAAAACCAGAAATGTATCATTGAGTTATGCAATGCAAAGTATCACTGACATAGAAATGATCGATGCATTCTGCTCCGATAACAAATGCTATTTAAGTAGCAATAACCTGAAAGTGTCTGGGCATGTTTTTCTACAAAATGTCACAGACAATGAAGGAGTTGGGTGCATTTGCAGAAACATTATCCAGAATAAGGTCGGGTTTAGACGTTGGATCAATATTATTAGCTTCTTGTTTCTTTAACTGTGTTTTTTATGTTTGAACTTTTAAGAGATTCAGCAGCACTGGTCACCATCAAGACAGGTTTATATAAAAGTTTTTTTCATTTATCTGTACAATATTTATTATGAGCCAATTAAATTTAGAGACTAGTGCTACATCATGTAAGTAGATTTGCTAAAATCAATGGAAAAACTAGACCTGTAACAGCACAACTTAAGGCATCTGTCCAATATTCCTAGCTGATATATTAAAAAAAAATTTACATAGCAAGTTACATCTCAAAAATACCTGATAGAAACCCCCAGTGTCTTGCAGCCCTGAAAGTCAATACTATTTTACACTTCCTTCTGGTGAACTGTTTTGGCCTGAGCATATCAGTGGAAGCAAGGACAGCACTTGCTAAAGGCACAGGAGCTAACCCTTACATTATGGAAAATTACAAAATGATTGAACTCTGTACAGTTTTCTGGACTTTAGATTGTAATGCTTCCCACAGGAGTTGAACCTCTCCTCACACAGGCGCCAAAATCTCAGGTAATTTCTGTGGAGAAAATGCTGCAGAAGTTGGAGACACTGGTAGAAGTGAATGAAAGGATTTCAAACCCAAGCCTTAGACTTCTGAGTCTTACAAAGTTGTGGAGCTCTTATGATTTCTTATATGTCTCCCATGGACTTGTAGGAGACATGCTTTGCTTTAGCACTATTGCAGTCCCTGGTCAATGACTTTTTACTGAGGACTGCATACTTATTTTCTTTGTCAGGTGCTGGAACGAAACTCCATCATTGGTGACAAGTATCGGTGGCCCCACGTTATCCCCTATGTCCTTGATGATAGCCTGGGTACAGTATTCGCCCTTGACAATGTCTGTATGTCATGTTGACTGAAGTGCTAAATACAGATTGATAAAGCTACTGTGGCATCCTTTCCTCTTGTGAGACTAGAGCAGCCTTTTCCCACCACAGGATTGGGCCTGGGTGGGCACAGGCAGGGTCTATCACCTTAGTGTCGGTGCTGCCTCTCATCTCCTTTCTAGTATGGTTCTTACTGTGCCATTGTTATGGCTCAGCAAACTGATTTGGTTTTAAAAGCATATGTCTGAGGGATGAAACTCTGCTAACCTGAAGAAAACAGACAACTGAAGATCTTTTCAAAGCCAGGAAGCTTACCTGGCCCTTTACATCATCTGTAGCGCTGGTGGCAAACTGGCATTTTGGCAGACAAAGCAGTTTGCAATGGCACCTTGCTGAGTCCCCTAATGAGGGCCAGGGACACATCATAGGTTGTCCCCATCCCACTGAAACCACCCGACTGTGGCTCTGCACAGCAGAGGTGAATGGCGAGACAGGAAGCTTGAGTTCTTACCACCCAGAGAGACTGTGCTCTCAGCACCCAAAGTGAGGTCATCTTTCTGGTACATGACAGGAAAAGAAAAAAATAGCCACTCCCAGTTTAGATTCAGATCTAAACTGGGCTGAAACCCTGCAAGTTACTTAGATGAGATAGCTCAGATATAATGTTAGCAGTTCAAGTCCTGGAGAGATTCTGTGACATGTGTAGCCTGCACGAAGTAAAATCTGATGTTTGTTCCCTATTTATTTCATACTTGCCCACATAAAACATCAGCAAAGTAAATGAAAGATTTACAAAACTAAGAAACGTTCACTACCACATTTTGGATGCTCATTATATTTCATACATATTTACCAAAGAAAAATTACATGGAAACAAAACAAGATATAATGTCACAACAGCCTAATTTATGTTTGTCAGGTCTTAATCCAGCAAAAAGCCTTAGGGACTTGCTCCATATGGGTAATAGTACAAAACTATTGGCTCAGCACGGACTGTTTGCTTTGCAGAAATGAATGCCAAGGGACTCATCCTCAAAGCATTTGAACAGTATCGACTGAAAACATGTATTGACTTCAAACCTTGGGAAGGGGAGAAGAATTACATATCTGTGTTCAAAGGAAGTGGGTAAGAGGACTAATGTAAAATAACTTTTATCCTATTTGGCTTCAGGCTATTTTCATGGCCAGTATTCACTCTAAAACTCATATCTCTGATTCTAATTTTGTACTTTTGTTGTGTCCGTTTTTCCAGTCTTTTTTTTTTTTTTTTTTTTTAACTGGAATATGTAGTAGTTTCCAAAACAGGTATTACTTTGGTAGTAATGAACAATATCTTGCTGATACTTATTTTAAGATATAAAAGGAAATCCAGTCTTTTAAGAGGTAATTTTTTTGGCATGGTAAAAGATACCAGAAACAAGACAGTTATTTTCTTGACTGATCTTTGGCTATATGGAATATCACTTTGATATGGTCATTCTTACTATACCTTAATTTTTAGAAAAAGAAAAAAAATCCCATCAGAAACACGATAGTTTTAACTGGGGGACAATGAATTTGTTCAACTGTAACAAATGGAATTGCATTTGAACAATGTCACACCAGCATTCAGACATAACAGGGGTATTTTGAAAGGCTGCATAGCACTGAGGTGTTTTACAGATCTTTCAATTTATTTACCGCTTTTGATGAATAGTTATGCTATTCCATCTTTAATTTTGCAAAATCAGACTCCAGTAAAGAAGTCAAAATTGCCTCGGCTGCTTCTCTTTCTTAGACAGCCTCTGTCGAACAGTGCAGCAAGAACAAATGTATTCTCTGCTCTATGCTGAAACATTTTTCTTTTGGAAAAGGAGATCAGGGAAAACTTGATAGCCTGGTGAGGAAATTTACTTTCAGAAAGTCATTTCCTGATATGAGAATGCATTCATAAATGGGAAAAGATTTTCTGATAATAAAAATATTTCCCTTTCTCTTTGGCTTGTTCTGAGATATTTGTTGCAGGTAATTGTTCTAAAAATTTCTTCGGTCTCTGGCTCTTCACATTTTCCACTCTTCATTCTGTACACATGACATTGAAACTCAAACCTAAAAGATGTATAAATGGAGACTTAGGAGGCAATGCATTTTCCCATGCTAATGACTCCTTGGCTTTTTAAGCCAAATGGAAAATTCATGTAGCTAAATTTTTTAGTCCTTTGTCACATAAAGTATGCATTGAATTTGCTAATAATTGTACCTGAAAAAAACCCACTTTATTTAGCCTATGGCAAATAAGAGGCCTCTACACGATGTTTAATTTATATATCTATTAAAAATAGATGAGTCATGGTGATGAAGAAGCCAAGTCGCTCCAGCTGAAATAACCTATCTTGTGCTTGCTGCCTGGTGTGTTGTTTGCCCTGAAATGTTTCCGTCATCTCAGCTGACATTTCCATAAACCAATTAACACTCGGTAGCACTTTTTAAAAGATTGGAGCAAAGCAGTTTGGTCTCCCGAGAACGGCTGTCCAGGTTCGGTGAGCTAGCTTTGGGCTGTACAAAGAAATTATCAGGCCTGACCCTGCATTAACTGCCTTTCATTTCACTCCATTCTTCTCTTGTGATACAACAGGACAAAGTGAAAGGTGGGTAAACAAACCCATTTGCCTTCTGCTGTTCCTAATATTTTTTTTTTATTATTTTTTTTTAAATCAGCTAGAACTCTTGTAACTGTAGACTAGAGAACTCAGTCCAGAGAATACACTGCAGACAGGAGCACAAAGTGCCTGGCAACACCAGCTGGATTCATAAAGATTTTTCACACCTAGAAAAAGTGTGAATAAATACCTCTTGCCTTTTCTATCTTGGCACCTGTAACACAGACAAAGGAAAGAGGGGGAACTTCATGTCAGATGGATTTGTAGTAGGCTATAAAGTCCTTGTCTGGATTATCCTTTTGAATTCAAGTGAAATAAGACACAAAAGAATCCAGCTGCCATTTTGTTGTGTTGACTGCCCTGTGTAAAAATACATTTGTAATCTCTCATGTATATACACAGAGTCATCAAAGAGCTCTCTCTCTGCTCACATTCTTTATCTACCATTTGCCAAGCCTTGTCTACTGCCTGTATTAAGTTAACAGGTATATGTTTATAATGCTGAGTAGAGGTTACGTGTAAGGTTTTCTAGTGCACAGCCTTTCACCTCACCCTCTGTTCCCATCCATGCACCTACAGCAGAGGTTAGGCTGTGGATCTAGTTAAAGGACCTTTTCTTGACTCCAGCCTGTGTGCTGAGCAAAATACATGAGGGATGCTTCTGAATGACAGAAATTCAGGAGCATCAGATGTGGCAAGTGCCTGCAAAGCTCACAGAACAGTCCAGGAACCTGCAGTGGACATGCCATTTCTCCCTACTCTTGTCATGAAGAGCAGGACTCATTCAACAGGAAAGCCAGCATGGTGTGGTAGAATCAAATGGTGAGCAGACCAGGGAGGATCAATGCCACCTCTAGTATTTCTACCTGGAAAATCAGGTTTTTGTAACCTCTCCTGGGAGGTCATTTCATCTCTTTGCTGTGGTAGCATGCATCAAAGAGAACCCAGGCAGAAATGGATTTATGCAGATCCCTGGCTAACCAGCTTGGAGCTGGTAAGTCAAAGTGTCCATGTTCTGATACTGGTGATCTGTGATACTATGGGAAGTTATTTACTAGCAGGACATTTGTATAAAAATGTGTCTGAAATAAGTGGCGCCGTGGCTACTGATGACATGTATCTGCTTACAGCCCATCTTCCAAAAAGAAGGTTGGTGGCATTAGTCAGAGCTGGTACTTCCCTGTTCTTCTGGGCTCTGATGGAGCAACTACCACTGCAGACAGCATTGAGACAGGGGAGCTACAGCTCTCACATGCTTTGGGAAGCTGGGACTTTCTCCTTATTTTCTCCCCTCCCAAAGACACTGCTAACGTGGGGTTCTGGGTGCCTATTGCTCTTCAGTGCCCTGTCCCACTCACCTGGTTTTATCCTTACTGCTGGGTGACACAGACCACGTATCTGCTCTCTCTGCAGCTGCAGAATGATGGTGTTGTAGGCATCGGGCACTCTGAAGCTGCATCCCCTGGCGTTTGGATGCTAATTTTGCCAGGTTTTCTGGGTGTGCCAGTAGCCCTCTGTGCACTATGAGGCAGCTGTGACACTGGAGGTAACTGCTTTGGTATGAGGTGGACCCAGAACTGTGATGGATTTCTTAGACCTCTGCACAGCACAAGAAAAAGCTGCATGATCAATATGAGGCCTTGTTCAAAGGAAGCCTGTGAAATTATGGATGCCAAATGTGCTCCTGCCCAGGTTTCATGCTGCGATTTTAATGAGTAATCAATAGCCAAGGCCTGTGGAAAGAGAAACACAGGGAATACGTTGCACTAATGAGCTACAGGCTTCGAAAGAACATGGTGTGTTTGTGTTTCTAAATTTCTGGGGTGAGAGGACGGCAAATCCTACGGTGTACTTTGTGCCCGATTAATTTTATGGACTTCATTGGGTAAATGTTGATTCATTTGCTGCATAAAATATCAATTTAAATGTAGCTCTGTGTGCTTGCTACTTTGCATACATGGGGTGCCACTTTATTGGCTTGTGCCGATAGCTCACTAAATGTTTTTTTAATCCTTTAATAAAAAATCTTCCAGCACAGCTGCGGTTTTGCTCTTCCTTGTGAGCAAGTGTCAGCAGCGAGCGCTCCAGCTCGCCAATAGGTGGAAAGAAAAGACCTTTTGAAAAGACCTGTCAACCCCCCAAGCTTTTGGAAGGTAAAGGCAGCCATACAGAAGCAAACCTTGCCCAGTGGCCATGACCCCTCACAAAGCAAAAGGCCAAAACAATAAAGAGAGAAGCAGATGCAATGGCAGAGGCCAGAAGGTGCATGAACCTGCTTCCCCTGACGACAGAGACAGGCTCAAAGTGTGCTCATAGTCACTTACTGTGGTCTGGCTAAAAATTGCTAATTTGCAGTAGCTTAATTGCTTTAAATCTTTTGTCCATAGTCTTTGATGTTTACCAGAGTACTGATGAAATCCTCATCAGTTTTCTTCTGTGACAAATAGCTCAACATTTTTCTGCTAAAGGAATCCCTCTAAAAACAGTAGAACCAGAGCAGGGGAACTGCTTGTCCATTGAAACAGAGCTAAATGGGAGAGGAAAGGAACTGGAAGAAACAGGTCAATGAAAAAGTGCTCTCTGTGGGACAATGTAATTTCAACACTGCGGTTAAAAATACACCTGTTGAACAGACTGATTCTGGAGTTCACGTGGCATGGGGGTGGTATGTATCTCACAGTGCACCCTCTAATTTTATTTCAATGTTAGTTGCTGGTCCTCAGTGGGAAACTGTCAGAAGGGGTTGCAGCAGCTCTCCATTGGCACCAACTGTGACAAGATTGGGACGATCCAGCATGAGTTCCTGCACGCTCTGGGATTCTGGCATGAGCAGTCACGGTCCGACCGGGACGACTATGTGTCCATCGTCTGGGACAGGATTCAGACTGGTCAGTCACTCCTCTGCTTTTCCTTTCAGGCTCTGGCATTAGGAAGTTTAGCTGTAGAACATCCCTTCCAGCTGTCCTTCAGTGATCACACTGTTCCCTTACCTGCATTTATTTTTCAAAGCCAGCATATCAACAAATTAAATATGAAGTGACATCTATTTGGGACAGAAAGCCTTGTGTGTTGTTGCTGTGGTTATTCATTGTGCCACAGCAGTTCCCAGAGCCCTGACTACAGATGGGAGTCCTGTTATGCTACATGTTGTACAGAAGAGCATCAGAAGATGATAATTTAGTTTGTGTAAATAAATAAAAGCACTGTTACTCTTGGGGCCCTTTACAAAACAAAAGCAATAGAAAAAAGTCCCACTCTGAACAAACCCAATGCGCCCAAAGCCCGTAGAAAATCTCCAATGAGAATCCTGGTTGTCCTCTTTCTCCCCAGCTGCTACAGCTGGTGTGGGCAGCAGAGTGGCTATGGGGAACCCTTCCAGGGTCCACATCACACGAGCAGTTACTTTAGCAATGCAGTTTGTGAATGGAAGTGCTGGGTGTTTGGCACAAGCCTGGGAGCTGGCACAGGGGTCTTCAGGACTCTGCTTGGTCTCTGCCTCTTCAGCTCACCATCGTCCTTTGTGACTTTGAGACAGTTCAAAAACAAAGTTAGTATCCATAGACCTGATGCTTTCCTAGCACAGGTACGCAAAGAAGACTGAAACAATAGATAATGATTAAATCTAATGCATTCTTATTTAGTTGTGATCAATAGGCAGGTGCATATGCAAGTATATATTGCAGATAATGGCTTAGACTCTCTTATTTGATTTCTGTTATATTTTGCCGACTCCTTAGCAACAAGTTGATCTATTGTTAGCCATTTGAAACTGCTGCAGCTTTTTTACACTGACCAGAATATAGTTACTCTATTTTGACTAATTTAAAACACTAAAAATTTTACCTTCCATTGGGTAATTAGTAATGATTGGTTTTGTCCATACTCCTGAAAATAACTGTAAAGTTAAATTCTGGAAGCTTATCTAATGACAACTCTACATTGTTTATTGCAAGCTAAAATGACCAGCAATTAAACATGAGAGAATACAGGTTAGAAACAGGAAGACATTACAGTTGCTAATTGCATTAATTTGAGTACGGAAACAGTATCTCTACTTTTGGATATCACAAGCCTATCAAAGTTTACAGGTAGTTTCACAGGGAAAAGATTTTTAGTAGCAAAAAGCTTTCCTTCATCCAGCAGAACTCATCATATTATGTTCCAGTGGCTGAAAGAGGACAGTAAATAACTTGAGACTAGAAATAAAATAGTTTTACAGAGTAAGTGTAAGTAAATGACTAAAAAAAAAAATAATACTTGGGGATCTGATGGATTCTTTGTCACTTTAAGACTATACATCAAAACTTGGTTCTTTTGGACAACGAACAGGATTTCCTTTTATTTTCCTTATGTAGGTAAAGATCATAATTTCATAAAATACAATGATACAACATCAGACTTCCTGAACGTTCCCTATGACTATACTTCTGTGATGCACTACAGCCAAAATGCATTCAGGAACGGAACTGAGCCCACCATCATCACGAACATACCAGACTTCATGGATGTCATAGGACAGAGAATGGATTTCAGTGATCATGATGTCCAGAAACTGAACCGGCTGTACAATTGCTGTAAGTTTCTCCATTATCTTTTAAATTTTTTTGCTTCTGGCATTTGAAATAAATGAGGGTGATGCATAGATGCTGGACTCAGCTAGGCATAAGTGAAAGAGATGCTAACGTGTTTGAAGAAGTGAATTGGGTTAAAACCACCAGAAATAATGGTGCAGCTAGAAATACCAGAGCCCTCCTGCAGAAACACCGCGGCATAGCAGTTTCTGTGCAATTTTATCTGACCTTTAGTTAAAAAACAGCTTCACTCAGCAGCTGATTCCTGTGCATCCCTTGGGTGGCTGTTTAAAATGTGTGCTTCTGCACAAAGCTTTTTGTTCCCCCTCCCCCCATTACTCCATGTTAAAAATCTGTGTAAGACGAGATATTTACTGGTCCCAAATGTACCTTTGCCAAATGTTTTTTTCAATTCAGCATTTTGAAATCAAGGTTTGCTTATGGCAATGAAATAACTTCTGCCCTGTGGCATTTCACAGTATGTCCTCCAGCTAATACATTAGTGAGCTTTCACCAAAAACCTGTGGCCATAGGTGGACTGGCCCAGGGGAAGCAGAGGTATGAATGGGAGGTCTCAGGACCGTTTGACTGTGTGAATGTTGATGGGTTGGGGATGGCACTAGTGTTCCTTTTATAAATAAGGGTGATAAGATAATTAGCTGGCACTCTCCTGTGCTTGCTAAGGGCCCAGCATGGCCCTGACAACATCTTGCTAGTGTCAGTGTTAATTGCCAAATGCTTTGAGTTCTTGAACGTTATACTTCTGAATATTGATGGTATTTGAAGGCACTGATGATTTGGTATTTGCATTTAGTCTTTCTCTGCTCTTGTCTTTGGACACTCAGAATTAAAATGTATGTTGTGTAACAGAGATTCACAACTTTTTTTTTTTTTTTTTTTTTTTTAAATGCTATAGCCTCCTCCCTGAGTTTCATGGACACTTGCAGTTTTGAACTTGAAAATATATGTGGCATGATTCAAAGTTCAGACGATAACAGTGATTGGCAGCGTTTGTCTCATGTTCCTGCTGGGCCAAATACTGATCACACTAATATGGGAGAATGCAAAGGTATGAGGAAAAAAACCGCTCTTATCTCTCTGGGAAGTATGTTAAGCAGAGGCATGTGAGTTGACTTCAATATTGGCCTTGTTCTCTGCTTATTTGTGGACAAATTACAGTTTATTTTTTTAACTAAGCAACATAAATCTACATACTTATGTATATCATGCAATCCATTCAATTTTCTGTTTATTTGAGACAATGGAATGTCCTTATCCCTTTTGATCTGTTTTCTACTCTTAATGGCACATCCTGACATAAGAATATATAAAGAATATATATAAGAATATATAAACCGTTCTAGCCTATGGTACAGGCACACCAGAATGACTGCTGCTTTTCTGAATAATTGCTCAGTAAGTCGTTGGAAAAGATTGAGATGTAGAAATTATGGATATTATCAGGGCTCAGGTGAACAGTTAATTGAGAATATACCCAGTTGTTTCTGAATGGAGAAAACTTCATGAGTTCAGGTGCTTGAATCAGTCCTTCAAAGAGAGTCAACTGTGAATTACTGGCACTGGGTAAGAATAAAAGCCAATGCTTTTGAGTATAAACTGCTAGATGTAGGCAAATGAGGAAAAAGCTTGCAAGGAGGACAGTTCTGCCTCTGAACAGGTAACGGTCCTCAGTTGGAAGATTTGTACAGGTGTAGCTTACCCCGACCCTGGCTTTGAGCATTGTTACAGCACAGCGTTAAGAGCACAGCTACGCCAGGAAAATGTTGTTTTCTCTGTACCAGTCACTTCTCATTGACTTTTGACAGATTCTGGCTACTTCATGCATTTTAACACCCGCACTGGAGCAGAGGGAAGCACAGCTATCCTGGAGAGCCGAATTCTGTATCCCAAAAGGGGCTTCCAGTGCTTACAATTCTACTTCTATAACAGTGGTCATGAAAGCGACCAGCTGTATGTCTGGGTCAGGGAGTACACTTCAGCCCATCCGAATGGTACTTTGAGACTCATTGAAGAGATAAAAGGTATGGAATAAAGTTGCATTTTTGTTTTGATCTGTACTCAATACCCTTCCCAAAGTAATGGGGGCAAATACTGTAGCAAAGTGACTCATCTCCTAGTGTTAGACTTTGGCTTCTTCTCTAACTATGCAATTGATTCTCTGCTGGTGAAATTGCAGCTGATGGATCCTCAGTCAGCCGTTTCCCTGTAATATAATCAATTACTGCAAATTACAAACTCTTGAGTTACCAAGATAGTTTTCTCACAAAAATAGCTGAAATTCCATGAGCAGTCATTTTAACTCTTCTAGAATTGCTGGTATCAATAGCAACAGATGAAGCTGGTCATTAGAGTAAATTACAATGAATAAAAAAGTAATAATAAAGAAATGGAAAGTATAAGTGACCTGAAATACCTAACATAGCAGTTTAAAAAGATAAAATTTAACTTACTTTTTAAGCAAGGTTTGAAATAACTGAACTGAAATATATGGGCAGCAGATCATGATTTGAGTTGTAGTTTGAAGAAAATTAAGTTTTTGTGGTTTTAGGAACCTACAGCCTAGAGAGTGAGCAACTGAGGTCAGTTAATGGCCAAGAGCTCTTTGAGCTAGAATTGCCCAAGTCATATTACGATTAAATTATTTTCTCAAATATTTAACTATTACTTGGTCTCCATTACGACTACAACTAGTTCCAATCTTCTGGTTACATAAGGGTCTGAGCAACTTCTTTTACAAAATAGGTACCAAGTCTACTGCTTCTGCCACTTTTTGTCCCTTTAAGCTCAGCTACTGCTCTTGCATGCTTTTCTGTTCTTTTTTTTACACATTATAATGGTAATGAAAAAATGGCAAGAATTAAGACTCGTATCTGAGGTCCATTGTGTTGTGTTTAGAATGAGGAGAGTGGAGGTGAGTTCTGCACCTGGGGTTGGCACCCTTACTCCATAAATGCAGCTGAAAGTCTGTTCTTCTCTGCAGGTGAACGTCAGCCAGGCAGCAAAGAAACTGTTTTGCTGCACATACTGTTAACAAAGGCTGTCCTACTTTCACCTGCCTTACAAGGCCCCTGTGCAGATGTCTCTGCTTTTACATACGCTGCACTTGGAGTCAAATGGAATTTGCTGGTGCAGGTGCTTTTGAAAGCAGCACCAGACTCGCAGGGAGGTTTTATCACATGAAGTAGGTTTTTGCAAACAACTGGCTTTAATTTGAACTTAGTACCATTAATCATTCGATGGGTGAATAGCGCTTCTGCAGACGCAACCTTCCGACAAGTTATTTAAATATACAAAACCAACTGAATGAACCAGTTCTAGGCTCCCAGAATCCTCTATAGCATTTTTTTTTGTTGTTGTTGAGATATGCTGTTATTCAGTTATCTGAATACACCTTGTTCTGAATTTGTTTCTTTTTACTAATACAGGTGACAGCCATCTTTAATTATCACAACATTTGGACTAATTTAATGCAATGTTCTTTAAAGATATAAAAGAAAAAACAGTCTAAAAGACCATTAACACCCTTTTCACTGATATTAAAGAGCTGTTATGTATATTAAGTCTGTTGAAAAATGTATTGGAGAATATAGTATCTTGCACAGAAAAAGTGATGTCCACAGGAGCAACATTCCATCGTGTCAGTGCCAGTGGAGCTGAGACATTGGGACGCAGTGTTGGCATGGGACCCATAGATGTGTGCATTGTCTGACTGTACTGCTTACTCAGAAATCCTTACCCTTGTTTTTCAGGTTCACCTGCAACTTACTGGCAGCTCCGTCATGTTTCTTTGAATGTCACAAGTAAATTCCGGGTTGTGTTTCAAGGTGTGAGAGGAAGTGGCTTATCAAATGGAGGCCTTTCTATTGATGACATCAACTTGTCAGAAACTCAGTGTCCTGACCACATCTGGCATATCAGAAATTTCACACACCTCCTCAACACAAGTCCAGCAGGGACAGCAGGAAGAATATACAGTCCACCTTTTTACTCTAGTAAAGGATATGCTTTTCAGGTCAGCTTGTATGTAAATGGTACCACTGATAACCCTTTTAATTTAGGAATATACTTGTACTTGATTTCTGGAGCAAATGATGACCAGTTGCAATGGCCTTGCGCATGGCAACAAGGCACCATGATTCTGCTCGACCAGCATCCTGATATTCGTCAACGGATGTCAAACCAAAGAAGTATAACAACAGACCCCCTGAAATTATCAGGTTAGTTAAAACCAGCAATGCCTTTAAAACAAACCAAAAGATAACAATTCAAATTTTCTCTGTGTATAATTTAGTGCAGTTGTTTTAGCTTCTGGAATGTTTCATTTGTTTGCAGCAATACTATTGATCCATAGAGAAGAAAAAAATGAACATACAAATAGTTTTAAGCTTGGACCCCGGTTTTCAAAGCTGATTTGCATAAGAAACAGGTGGACGATCCACTCCTATTTTTTTTTTTTTTAATATGGTCTGTGAAGATGTATTTGTATCTGCTCTAATGAGAATGGAAGTCTTCCAGAAGGCTTAAAAAGAAAAATACTGAATTAACAATACACACGGTTCAGACCAGATAAAAGTGCAAGCTGTTAAACACATCCCCACCCTCCTTGTAAAGAGTACAGTGGTGTCAGCACAAATCTCCTGATGGACAAAGTACTGATTCATATTACATAATCTGTAGTCATTCAAGGTGTGAGAAGATAAGGAGCAATTGTCCACAATAACTTGGAAAGGAGGCAGTTGAGGTAAAGATGTATCTCTGAGATATGGTAGGAATCTCCATAAAGAGGGGTAATAAACAAACTCCTCATATTTGTCATTAGATAAGGATTAGATTTAAGACAAAATTACTTTCTGCATTGATACAAGGGTTTTGCCAGGAGAAGCTACTTCCACCACTGAATTAGTTTCCTGGGCTTTCAGATCATAACATTAGTGAAGGATGGCAGGCATAAAAATGTCTAATTCACAGTATTAGTTTAAAAGTTTGATGATTTACATTCATTTTTCTATGACACTGTGTCACTATGTGAAAACATAGCAGGTAATCTTGACAGACTAAATGTCCTCCCTGTAAATGAAAACACATCGCTCCAGGTCTTCCATAGATGGTTGGTGTTTTCCCCATGCTCTCTGCTGTTCTGCCCACAGTGCTTTGCCCTTTTCCTTCCCTGACCTTGTGGATGGGCAATGTGTTTGCACTCTGCTCCTTCTCCCTCCTTTATTCATATATTGCTAATGGCCCCAGATTCCCACAAGAAGCCTTGTAACCCTTACCCTTTCTCTACCCAGCAGAGCTGTTGGAGCAGGTAATTTCTCTATCTGATAATTTCCTAGACAGTTGGGCTCAGTTTTGAGATTTAGAACAGAGTTTGATGGAGGGGACATCAGTGGCCTCTGATCATTCAGCTTGTCCAAGTACCCTTTGTCCTGCATCCACATCAAGCGTTGTAGTAATTAATGTTACAGATGATTCATGTGCTACTCTTCTTCCTGCCCACTACACTTTAAAAGAACTAAAAAGAAAATACAGCAGGTTTTCAAGTTCTCCAACAACCTCACCTCCAGCAGGTTCTTTTCTCAATACCTCAGGCTAAACCAAGCCTTTGAAGACCTTCATTGTCTTGTGCATCTCATCAGTGTGGAATCTCAGGAAAAAAAAAAAAAAGCAAATATCATAGGCAGGTTCAGCACTGCTCCTACTCCTTGAGTTCCAAGTAATCTATAGTCTTCTCTGGATTCACGACTTAGGGACATGGTTTAGCTGTGGACTTGGCAGCACTAGGTTTAGAGTTGAATGTGATGATTTTAAAGGTCTTTTCCAACGTAAATAATTCTATGGTTCTATGATATCCATGAGCAGCTAAGCAGAAGCAGGCAAAGCAGGACACAGTCTGTCTTGGTTGTTGAGAGGCCTTGGTACTACACTGCAGTAGAAATTATCTGAGAAGGAATGGACCCTATTGAGAAAGAAATTCAGAGTGGTCCCATGCTCACAGTCAGTTATTTTTTTCTTTTCCAGATTCCTCATCAAATTATTTTTGGGATAGGCCAGATAAAGTGGGGTCCACAGCAACTTTTCCCAATGGGACTACATTCATGAGAGGTCCAGGAAGTGGAATAAGCACATTTTTAACTCATCAGAGACTTAGAAGCCGTAACTTTATTAAGGAAGACAGTATTTATATTCTTTTAACAATGGAAGGTATGTAATCATAGCTGGTATTCTTTATGATACAATAATCATAGTGTCACATACTGAGTCACTAGGGCTGTGGATATAAATACACATTATATACTCTGTGCATGAGCAGTTTTGGAACTAAACACATATCTAAAGTCAAATCATATGTGCAAATGAATTTATGGGTATGTACTTGCACTGTGTAATTCCTTCATCTCACGTGAAGGTGTATAAAATGATGCTAATTCTAGGCAAATTATTTTGAACAGAGTATTTCAAATAAAATTGTCTGTTTCTGAAAAAAATCTAGAGGACATTCCAAAATAAATCATGCTCCTGAAAGGAAATAAGACTATCCATTATACCTGGGACAAGCTCTTTGCTCTTAGTTAGAACTTATCATTAGAATGAGAAAAAAAATAACATGAAGTAAAGACCTTATTTTGTGGTTTTTATTGTGCAGATATATCACATCTACTATCAACTCAGCCAAGTGTTTCACCCACCTTCATTACGAATACAACCAGTGCCAACACCATCAAACCAACCTCTAATGCCTCTGCCACCACTACATCCACAACCACCACAAAGCCTACGGCTACCACAGCAGCCCCTGTCACCCCAACTGAAAAGCCAGAGGTGGAGGTTCCAGGTGTCTTCTGTCCGGACAACCCTTGTGAAAATGGTGGTGTCTGTGTTGTTGTAGATAAAGCACCAGTGTGCAGGTAACTGCCTTTATTCATCCTCAAATGCAATTTTAGGATGAGTAATGAAAGCTTCTAGTAGAATAAATCTTTGTTCCTAATGAAAGACAGACTATAGCTAATTAAGGCAAATATTTCCAACTGCTACTGCGAGACTAAACTTATGATTAGTTTGGTCAAAAAAAAACCCTCCTAACTTCAGCATTTGACCATTTTGAAGTGATCTGTTTGATTTCCCTGTAAATTATGTTTTAAATGTATTTATTGTTTTCAGCAATGTATTAGTCCAAAGTTATAAAACAAATTGTGCATCTCCTTAGAAGTCCCTGTAGCAACATTTAGAAGAGTTAAATATAAATGTAGTTGAAACAAAAGAGCATTTATATCAGTAGAAAAGATGTTTAATACTTCTCAGGCAGGAAGCAGCATAGACATTATTTTAGAATTTGATTCAGAAATATCATGTAATGCAAATTATGACCATGAACTACCAAGGTATAGTTGCTTGCCTTTGAAACAGGCCATGAAAGCTGAGGACTAAAAAGATTGTTTGCCCTGAAAGAAAACTTCTATCAACTTTTACTTAATTCTCTGTGGATACATTCAGGTAACCCGCTGGGTGATAAACATTATTCCAGCTCTCAGAATAGCTCTAAGGCTGAAGATAGTAACTTTATGTGATGCTGTGCCAGGGCAGGTAGACTAGGGGCATGCTGTTTGCTGAAGCAAATGTCTAAAGGCCAAGAGCAACAAGTCACGATGACTCATTAAGTGTTATATCTCCCCATTTAGAAAGCTTTTAAAAACCAGTTCTTGTGCAACCCATCAGAAGCAGGTCACAAATGGGTAAACGTCAAGAAGCTATTCCAAGAAGACCAAAAAAAAAAAAGTTTTCCTGAATGTTATGCATGATTTCAAAATTATGGGAAGGGAACACTTATCTTCTGACATCTCTGGACTATTTGAAGCTCTAGTGCCTATGTGACATACTTTCCATCCTAGAGAAGTGTGTGACCAGCAGCCAGTTTCCACCTTGATTTTCTACTGGGAAATGAGGGGGATGCGATGCACAACTATTTAAGCCGGAGCACATCAAGTCCCCAGCAATCAGTATTCTTGCAGTGCACTGCAAACAAACTCATTTTCAGGGTTGAACGTACAGTTCTGAATAAACGCTTGAGACAAGAAGGAGAAAAGCAATAGCATTAGGAACAACCAGGGTTAGGAAGATGGGGCAGAGGTGCAGTCAACAGTACTGCACCTGGGGTTATTTATT
>JAAGNO010013567.1:26437-45374 GCA_033439905.1 Ceryle rudis | reverse complement strand
ACGGGGGGGGGGGGCGATCTTCCATTCACTTTTGATGAAAACAAAATGAAGTAAATTCAGGTCTTTCAAAAAATTTACATAAGTATTTTGAATGGTGTGAAAGTACTGTTAAGCTTCTAGTTATAGCATAGCAATTATCACGGGCAAATAACCTATTAAAAAATAAAACCACAACAGTCCAGTCAAAGAGAAGTTGTTTTTGTTCTATAATCAAAGTTCAACGAGGATTTTAATATATCTCTGGCATTTACATCCCTTCATTACTTCTCATCATAATTCAACAAATGTTCTTCCTCAAAGCTTCAAACCACAGAAGATATATATGGGTGAATTGTCTTGTTGATCCATCCCTATTGATTTTAGTATTGAGTCAAGCATCTCAGAATTGGGCTCCACATCTATTTCCATTTTTGAGTCACAGCTTGAAAAACATTTAGTTTTATAAATCTGTTTTCTTCAAAAATAATGAAAGCTACAATTATGCTCTCTATAATAACAACGTAAAACTGCAACTAATGTTTTTATGCATTTCAGATTTTTTTTTAGTGTTCTTAACACAGTCTGGGAATTTAGAATTGGCATAATGAACTTATGATTAAAACTGAAAAAATAGTATAAACACACATAACTGCCATCAGTCTAGTAGTTAACAACTGCGCTTTCAACAAACCATGAGGAAAAGGAAGGGCTTCATTTCACAGTTTAAATTATGTGCTAAAAAGAAAAAAGGGAGAAATGAGGTTGCACCTCATGATCTATGCAGACTGGTTGAGTCTCATTAAAAATTCTTAATAATTTGAAAGAAACCAGAGTCTTGATTTTTCTAGGAAAATGACTCTAAAGTACTTCAAACCCACCAAGTTTTGACACAAAGACTAATGTCATTTCGAGAAATAATTAATCTGTAAATCAAATACCACTAGGGGTCTGATTTTTTGAATGGATAAGGCTTGTTAAACATTTCAGTCTGGTTTTGTAAAACAATAATATAGCTACAATTTAGATCATTAGGCCCCTAAACTACAAAGAATACAGCGTAGGCACCTCAGTAGCAAAGCTTTAATGAAGCAGCTTGAAAGCTTGACCGCAGGCTTTTGAGATGAGACTTTGAACTCCGTGAAAGACTCAGCTTGATATCAGCACTCCATCAAGTTTTTTGGATGCGAGTCTCTTCCCTCATAGGGAAAAACACTTTGGCAATTGCTAAACTCTTACAAATGTTTAAATTAAAATGGCTTCAGCATGCTCCTTGAATAGGAAAGCTTTCCTGAATTGGGGTTGTCAAGCTCAATGATTAAGACACTTTATCTTTTTTCTTCTTGATTTTAACTGGAATTAAATTCTTTTCTGTGAATGCTATTAATAAAAGAGAAAGCACTCTTAATAATGTATATTGGTAATAAATAAGATCCTCATTCATTCTTTCAGGCACAGTAGGGTAATAACAGTTTTAAAGGAGGAAGAGACTGATAGTTTTGAGAATAGAGCAATAAGGTTGGAAAGTGTCATAAAAAGCTCTAAAAAATATTTTATATAATTGATAATATTTTTTGAGTGTAATTTATTATTTGAGAGAGGTAGGGTAGTGAGTTTCACACAACTAAAATCTTACCTAATTTAAGGATTACCCATTGCCAACAGAAACAAGAATCCAACTATTAACTGAGAGCAATTAAAGGAAAATTAATTTCACTAATTCATTTACTTGTATGTTCCTAATAACTATTTAAATACTACTGTGTATACTTAAAGAACAGAAATAGGTTACATTTGAGACAAAATCCCATATTTTCAGTTGATTTCTAAGCGGTATCTTCGTAAAGTTTTGGACTGACCAAATCCAATTATATTTAATATTGTTCCATGTTTACATATTTCATTTTTAATTTCATTTTTTTAAGAGTTAATCAGAATAATTCTCATGTTAAATGAGTAACTCATTATGATCCACTGTTCTTACAGAAATGAACAAAGAGATTCTGTCACAGTTTTAGTTATGTAAGTGTAGAGTTGTTTCTCCTAGTAGGTAAAATGTCAAGGCTGTAAATTTTCCCTGCTTCCATCATTCTCCCAATTAGTATATACACAGATTTTTTTTTTTTTTAAAGTTTTGACCAATGTTTTGTTTTGTTCCACGGGAAACAAAACATTGTCATACATCATTTTTTAAGCAAACTCTGGGAACTTTAACATGAACAACCAAAATTCACCACTTTCCCTTCAATGCTCAACTGTTTTCAGCACTGTGGGAGTTTCCAGGTTGGAAGAATTTCCAAACGGCTGACAGCAGTAGTCAGAATATGTTTAAATAGAAAGGAGAAACTCCATTACATCATCCAAAGAGAATGAACTATGAAAAGTCTTTTTTGTTCGGGACACTTTGTTTTTGTTGCTGTTGTTATTTTAAGTCAGACAGACAGAGAAGGCAGCTCCTGCTTACTGCAGTGGGATTGGACTAGATGACCTTTAGAGGTCCCTTCCAACACAAGGCAGTCTATGATTGTATGATATATATAGTAAAGGAAAATACATTGTGTAATAAGGATTTTGTGACTCTTTTCTCTATTTGCTCCCACGTCAAGCTGGGCTTGCAACCTAACAGTGGTCATCTAAGAGAAACTGGATGGCAGAGGTTCCAGACTTGATTCCCCCAGAACACAGCTTGATCTCCTGATCCTTTACCCCTTGCCCCAAGGCCCTGAAATCTCTTTTAATTGATTGTGAGCCTCTCATTGCTACATCATCACTTCCCACCTGAAAGACCAGAAGTCTGAAGGATCATCTGAAGGACTCATAAGGGTAGGAAGTTTACCTACGATGTCTTTTACCTGGGCACCAGGGAGACAGCAGACCTCTCAGTGAAGTGGATTTGGTCTGCATCTCAGGCCCTCCATTCCCCTTAGCAGGGAGTTTCCTACAACCATGATGCTTCAATTTCTCTTTTCAGGGGCAGTTTTGATGGCTGGCCTGAAGTGAGTCAGCCTTAGTGGCTCTTCTGGCCTTTGTGAACCCTCATCCTTGCTTGCAGTTTCTCCTGCAGATCCCCATACCTGTTCTGTAAGGGCACTATAGGTAGTGTGCTTCTTAACAGAACACATCTGCTGTCTTTGTTTCATCTGGTAGAGTCCTGTTCTCATTGACCCTGCTCAGGCAGGTTACTACAGAAGGCTGGGGGGCTTGCTGATGAGAGGCTACAGAATCCTCTGCTCCACTAGGAGTTAGAGGTCACTTTGTGGAAATAGTCAATTTCCCTCTCACTCTCCCTAATGTTTCTCAATCTACTCACCCTTTCCTTGAAGTCCATCACTTTATCTTGAAGCTGTGCCACCCGGATAAGCAGGTCCTCAACCTGCTCGCTCCTCACGCAGTCATAATCAGCATTTCCCCCTGCTGCCAGTGAAAGGCAGTGGCATTCCTCACAGCCTGTGGCCTGGATACCAATATACATTTGGGTGGGTGCTGGAGCACAGTCTTCGAGTAACCACCATCACTCCTTCAGTAAAGTGCAATACCTCGCGTCCTGACCAACGAGCTGCAAACAGCAGCTAAAACAGCCCAACGAGCTGCAAACAGCTGCGGCAGCCACCCTCCCGAACACGCACAAACAGCTCCCTTACTCTGTGCTCCCCGAGGCCTCTTGTCGCCTGATAAACGGTGGGTGTTTCTGGGTCCGCCCACGCTAGCTCCGCAGCCCGCCCACAAGCTGCCAACCCCAGCACAGGCAAACTGCTTCTCCCGGCTTCAGAAAGTCCTTAAAAGATCTTTTCGACGACCGCGTTGGCTTTAGATCGCTTCCCCAGAGCAGACTTACCTGCCCTGAAGCTGGTCACCACAGTAAAATTTGAGGTAACATATTTTCTTTTATAGTTATTTGCAACTCAGAAATCATTGTTCAGTGAAAGCTTTCTTGGCCAATTAACACATTTTAATTGGCAAGGTTATCAATAGAAGCATATGATCTGTAAACTGATAGATGTCCATAGATGAAAAAATGTATTTTGATTACTTATCAACCTTATTTTAAAAATGTAAACTACTTTAAGAATAGCAAGCTGTAAAGGAAGTTGCAGAATATGTCATAAGGAAATAATAAGCATGAAGAATAACCAGGACTTTTTTCTTTAAAAATGTTGGGTCTTTTAGAAGATATAATAATACGTGAAAACAAAACCTTCACACTCTGAATGGAACACATCAAACAGGAAGGAAAACACAAAAAAAAGAAACTGAAAATTTTATTTCATTTGTCAGTTTAACAGTTGTTCTCTCTATATTTCATACCATCTTCTGCAGACCAATATAAAGATAGTATTAAGTCTCACCAACTCACACACACACACAAAAACCCCATTAAGATGAGTAAGTATTGCATACCTTGCATGAAACTTTACAAAGTACCAATGATTGAAGGTGAACAACCAAATCCTTGTGTTGTCTATAAACAAACAAACAAACAAACAAACCCCAAACAAACAAAACCCCAATGTCTTAGTACAGATCCTGAAGACTTGAGCAAAAGTGGAGAAAATAGGCTCTCACCTGTGGAAAAAGGTTTCCATGCTAGAGCTGTGAAGCACTGAAGACCAAATAAGGAGATATAAAATGCCAGAACCCCTACTGTATCTTTTCTAGGAGATAATGAGAGACTTAATCCTCAAGGTTTCTCTGTTTCATAGCTTCCATAATCATTGTAAATTAAAATTTCAAAAGGCATGTGGGGAATATGGCACTTAACTGCCATTAATTGTCAATATAATCAAAGTTCTTTCAAAACCTCCACATACTCACTACTCCATAGCTAATGAAAACCAGCAATAATTTCACAGGCTGAGATAATTTTTCCCCTTCATTTTAAGAGGTTGCCCAAGCATATTTTGTGAACTATATATACTCCTTTAGGCTGCACTGTTCCATTAAGAGATGTGCTACTGTTTACTGTAAAAACATATATAACATATATATACAAGTTAGGAAGACAGGGAGGAGAATTTGTTCCAATTTATGCTTTCCACTGCTTATTAAAACAAAGCCAAACCCCAACAAAACTCCCATTTTCCACCATAAAGCCAACTTAAATCAAGTTGTATTCTTTGTAACCTGCCAAATAGTTTTAGAGAAGATAATGAAATCTGACTCTAACAACCTGAGAAAATGCCACAATGAGATAGAGAACAGGAGATCACAGAAACATTCTCTTAAAGATTTAAAAAGGATTCTGCATGAAATGTACTTTTCCAAAAAGCCTTACTAAGTTTAGGGCTTCCTTTCTATTCATTGACAATTATATTAGTAAAGATCAACATGTGAGTGTATTGCCAGGAAATTAAATGCATGGAACCAAAATCTTCCTGTTGCTCTGGCTCAACAGTGAAGTGTTCCAGATCAAAATCACTCGTGCTGAAGGCATTCTCACACATTAATAAGCAAGCCTCAAGTTCCTAGGAGGTAATATAAAAGCTTTTCCAGGTGTGTAAAAGCGCACATCTGCACTGCAACAAACTCGTGTGGAACAAAAGGGAAATCTTGTTATAAATAATGTGGGACATTTTGGATCTCAATTTGAAGAAGCAATATGATACATATTTCAACAGTTCTTTTGATGTCTGTAATCTTGCAAATATGCATAGCTGTTAGTCTGGATTGTGTATTCTTCGGCAAAAGAGGTGTACAGTCTAATGTACAATTTAATTTCCATCTGGATCTACTGCATAAAAATAAATAAAACCCCAAAACAATATAGAAGAGATCAAAAATTTTTCCCTGAGAAGCTTTTCAGCCAGGTAAGTGAAAATAGCTTTTGAAAGTTTAGGAAGGAAGGAGCAACATTTAATTTCATAGTAGTGTGCTGAAAAATTGCATATAATTAATGAATGTTTCCCTTGGGTTTTTTAATCTTTCTTGCAGTTCATTTAAGAGACTGTAACAGTGACAGCCACCAAAATAAAACACAGGTAGGATTGCTTGCATGAATTATATTGTTATGCATTTATATTTATGGAGCTATTTTCTCCCATTAATGTTTCAGTGAAAAAGTCATGGTAGAAAATTAGCTTTAAGTTGAGCCTATGCTGAATATGTTAGCTGTTGGTGGGTTTAATAAGATTTGAGAGAAATAACCTGTGCTATTCCAGAGCTGAAGAGTAATCTGAGCTAGTGAAAAACTTTTCTCATAAGGGCCATTAAGCTAACACATCCATCCTGGCAGCATCAAGGCCATTGTGTTGTTTGTATACATAACTAGTATTAGCAAGTTAGAAAAAAATATATATTTTTTTTAAGGAATCTGATTCATATGAGTTTCAGGGGACAACAGTATGATATTATTTTCATACATTCATGAATACCTAATAATATCCATCTGAATGATTTTTATACCTAAAAGCTAAAAACCAGTAAAACACAACTGAAGAACTGTCAAATCTTAATCATTAGGAAAACTTTAGAGATATGTGGACCTCTGAGTAGAGTCTTTTAGGGAATGTCTTAAATCTTCATTACAGTACATAGATTGAAAATTCCCTGGATGAATAAAATAGTATACCACATCTTTGGCTTCAAAATGATGTGAATCATGACTGAGGTCACTGAGGAAATGAGTGGCTCCTTACAATACTTCATCCCATTTTGGTAGCCATATCAGTCATAATATCAGACAAACAAACTTGCTCCACTAGCAGTTTCTGGATAGACACAAAGTATACACGAAGTATATGTAAGCATCTAGGTCATGCTCTGGTTGTGTGACACCCAGATCCAGTCATGCTGCAAGAATCAGCCTGCACATCTCAAACAAGAAAGGGTTTATATGGGAATATTTTAGGTGTTTGATTTGGATACCATAATAAAAAATCACTCTGTATCATGTAGAAAATCTAATATTTTTGTAAGATAAATTTTTTCAATGAAAGTATCTTCTCATTTAATCTTTATGATTAACCTTAGGCATTTGAGTGAGTACCACAGAGAGTAGCAAGACCTGCCACATTAGTAAAGATAAGAATATAGGTTCATTTGCAGTTATCTGTATAATGCCATTTCACCAGAATATTAAAGCATCCTTTTCATTTCTTCACACAATAAGAAATCAAATGGTTTTCTCCATGCAGCTTATATAAAGCACACTAATCTAAAAATCTTTTTATAGAAGTCAACAAAACAGGTCAAAATTATTCTTTTACAGAAAATAAATAGTACTTTAAGTCTGACCATAGAAACGGATTTCAGATGATTTTGAAATATGTTTTATTAAATAGAAAATTCATGACAAAAACCTTTTTCCACAGATGAGCTTCATGAATATTATTGTTCCAAACTGAGCTTGTGTCTAGTTCTCCTACTCCCCCTTTTTGTACATACGTTTTGTCTTTGGTTGTAAATGTTCAAATGTAAATGGACAGTTACAGTCCATTGTAGATGTTCAGCCAGTTTTTTCCCAAGAGTTTCTCAAGTATCTAGTACAAATGGAACTCCAGTTTGGCTTTTGCAATAGGTTTTCATATTTAAATTCCTTCTTCTGTACAATTCATACATGTGGTTTAAAAAATTCAGTACTTTTCATGACACTTGTTTAGATGAAGAAAAAAAAAATAATTATTTCAACAAACTCTTGTAAAAGATAAACCACTAGTTAATTATATTTTTCTTCATAAACTTTCCAATGATTCCAAAATGATTTGGAGATTGTTGTGTTGCTATCTACTTTGAAATTTGAAACATTACAAATTACAGCGTGAATCCCTTCTACTCAACCATATTGTGCATTCTAGTTGGTAGTTCCTTGTACTTCACACACACAATACTTTCTTTGATCTATGAATTTCTCATCTTTACCTTCTATTTTGAAAATGAAATGCCATTATGTTATGTGGGGTAAAAATAAAATAGAAGCCAATGGAAAAGATTGGAGAGAATTAAGCACTGACAGACTTCTGTTTTGACAATCGACAGAAGGCCATCAAAACAGAAAAGTGCAAATGCATTAAACAATGTTTTTCAAAAGGCTACTATTATTGTGGCTATTTCCATTCAATAGATGTTTCATATTTGAAGGATCTTTTTGTGAAAAGAAGGACAAAGAATTTATAAATTTTATATGAGGGTTTTTCATTAGATTCTAAATGGAAAGTGGTAAGCTGTTGAACTTAACTTTTTTTTTTGTTAAAATTACTTAAATAGAGGAAAAATATATTATGTTAACTATATCTAGTTCCTTACTTTTTGATCTTCTAAGTATGTTGTTTTTATAAATAAACCTTTACATGTCATACTGTATTTTGTAACAGCTGTTGGCTCAAGAATAAAATCTCTCTCAGAAAGCCAGTTACTTTCTGCACATCAATTGCTGGGCTTTTTCACTGCATAATCTGTAAAGCAGGCCCTAATTGATTTATATATTTATTTATTGTAAATTGTGTTGAAATTACACATTTTGTTTTAACCTGCATTCAGAAATACATCCTACTTTTCTATTTTCAGTCATTTTTCCAGCTTTTACCTAATTGTAGCTGAAAAAATTATTTTCTAACATGATGGTGACTAAAACTAATAACAAGTGATGTTTAATGTCCTGTCAACATGAAGATATTCCTGTTATTTTTAGTAAGTAGAATTTCTGTTTATTAGCCTATTAATTAACCTACAACTTCTACCAAGGGAAAAATTCTATTCACTTCTCTTGATAGAGAGATAATTTCATCTACAATTTTCCAGTGAGACCGTGAGAAATTTAGGGTAAAGATGAGTGGCAACCAAAAGGTATGCAAGATAATGTAAAATTTCACATTTCATTAACTGATATATTAACATATATCATTAATTTCATGTGTCATCAGCTTAATATACTACACAGCTTTCCATTTTTAAAAATTAATAACATTACTGAAAAATGCATTTACACCTCCTCTTTTCTTTTATCATGATCAAGAAACCATTATCTCTGAGAACAAACATTTTCTAGGCCAGTACTTTGGATGTTATCTTTTCAGACTCATAGGAGCTCTAACAAGAGAAACCTGAAGTACGCAATTGTAAGAAAATAAGAAGCTGGACAGCTACAACTCTTCTCTTTTCTCCATTCTATCCATATGAAACATGAAAATAAAAGTTATAAACATCCACTGATGACATGATTAGAATATGTCAAATGATTAATCCTGCGACAGTTATATGATATGATAAATATGTGTGTATATAATCACGGACTGACTTTAAGAATGATTGCATTATCAGTAGGCTCACTGCTTTTGAATAAAGTCAAAAATGATAACCTTGCCTCAGTGCAACATTTCTATGGATATAATACTAATTCACAAAATGTAAGTGAACTATGTTAATAGAACATTTAAAAACAAGTAGTAAGGAATATAAGGCCTGATGATTGCATTCTCTTACACAGCAGCCTTGCATTTCAAGCACTCACAAATGCGGTAAATTTGTTAGCCTTCTGTGTTACAACACGTAGATCCGCAAAATGAATGTTTTTCTGATTTGGTCCAATGAAAGTAAGTTTGATTTCTACCTCAGGAACATAATTCCATAAAACTAAACATGAAATTTTGTGTTGCTGTTGACCCTTTTCTCTTGGCACATTCAAAACAAAATGATGGTGTTGTCAGGTCTTCAAAACCTACAGCAGAATTCCTATTTCCTTTGTAGTACCTCAGACTACTTGTAGTCAGCATCACCACTTATGATTCCGTGCATAGGCACCTGTGTTTCCCAGAAGGAGACTGAAGGTTTTGAAAATTCCTAGAAGAGAAAGATTTATAGAATATTCTCAGGAACAATGTAAGGATCATATTCATGACCAAATAGGATGGCTGCAAAGTATTGAATAGTGCCACAACGTTATTGGTCATAGTTCATTGTGCTACTATACTTTTCTCCTTACAATACTTCATCCCATTTTTTCTCAAACCATTTAATCAGTTGTTTTGAATTCTAATCCCCTGCTCCAGCGTACTTTCAACCCTTCTCATGTTGGTGTTATCTGTAAATCGAACAACCATTGTCTCTCTCTGTTTTCTCATCCTGGCTAGTAAGAGGTTTTAATTGCAGCAAGGAAGAGTCAAGCTAGGCATTAGGGAGAGAAAAGGTCAAGTAGATTGGTCAGAGACTGGATGAGGCCTCTGTCACTGGAGGTCTTTTAAGAATAGATTAGAGATATATTGGTTAAGAATGAGCACAGATGGTTATGCTTTCGGAAAATTCAGAGGGCTATATGCATTCTTGTAGTCCCTTTCACTATTAACATCTTTCATTTTATAACATCCTATGTCCGACTTCAAGACTACATATTGCAAAAAATTCTGAATGGATCTGAAATTGCACTAACATCTGCTCATTTAACTGCTTTCATGTAGACATTTTTATTAGCATTATATTACCTTAATGTGTTATGTTTCAGAAACAAAGTCTCTGGTATTATGCAAACAATAGAATAAGTATGAATTATCCTTTTTGATTTCAATGGACTAGCTTTTCTAAACTTTAAAGTGCATGATTTCATTCTTCACTGGAGTTTAAACTATATAATTTCTGACTGTGTAGATAAAAACACACAGACATTATCACATTGTTCAAATAAAGTCATAACTTCAATGGTGTCTGAATGCTCTTAATATAATTTGACTTTCACTACATAAAAAGATTTTACCAAATAGGATTATATTTCTTCTAATGTTTTTTTTTTGAATAGTAGCAGTTCACTGATGCCATACAAAAGGCATCTTTTAACTTTCAATGGTATTGGTTTCCCTTCAAAATGGGAGGCATCTTTGCAGTTGAATTTAATTTTCAGTAACTTTCTGCTCACCGGGACTTGAATACAGCTATGTAACAAGCTTTCTAGCTGTCCCACTGCCCATGCAGTCATCAGTTCCTGATCTGACAAATGCTGGAAAACACTTGTTAGCTGACAGTGTAACTGCCTGAGTGCCAAACCTAGATAAAAGAAGATGGAGTAAACATACAGGTGACCGGAGAGCAAGAAAGAAGAAAGAATTGCAGTGGGGCTTTTCTATAAAATCAGTATTTTTCTCTCAGTCAGCCTCCAGCCTCTCCTGTTGCTCAGTTGCCATCTTTTGTTGGTGTTGGTGTTGGTTTTTGGTTGGTTGGTTGGTTTGGTTTTGGGTTTTTTTTTGTGTGTGTGTCAGTGAAATTAAGACATTAACAGGATCAAAACAAAACAAAACAAAACAAAAAAATCCCTCTAATCAACTGCATTTGGTAGTTAATGGGAAAGATAGACCAATTAGAGGTTTTCAAAATTTTCCTTACTTATACATACACTCACAGACATGTGCAATGTATAGTACAGAAGATCCATTGTATTTAATAGATGCCTAAGCTATATTTGAGGAAATGATGAAATGCAACTCTGAGAGATATGAGCCTTTTTTATTTTTCCGATGTTACCTCCTCTCCGTCTTTCTGTTGTCAGTTATTTTCCATGTATTTGGCAAGGGTGATTCATCTGACTATTTTCTTTTTTTTTTTTTTTTTTCTGCAGAACTATGCAGAAGCTGCTGATGGTACTATTTTGGGAAAATTTGCTAGAGTACATGCTTACTTACTCTTGGTCTAAATGTAACACCTCCTACATTTTCTGTAACAAGGCAAGCACTGAACTTAGATCTCATGCAAGAAGAACAATTTACTTTTTTTTTTTTTTAAGAATAATTCTACATGTTTGTATTTAATTTCTCAGTTTTCCTGATTTTGAAAATATTTTTTTCTCTTTAATCCTGAAGTGCATTTTTTATGACATTTAGTTTTCCTCAAAGTATAAGATATGCATGACATTGATGGTTTTTATTAAATAAAATTTAAAAAGAAGAAAAAAGGAAAAAATGCAGCAAGCTGAAGTGAATATTAGAATATTGCAGTTACTTTCTTCTTATATTCACAAAGTTGTAATCTTTGTTTACTCTAATTTCACTGGACTGTTCACATTTTCCGTTAGACCAACCCCTAAACATTAAGCAGAAATTCCTTAAAACAGCCTAGTTCTCATTTTAGACAACCACTTGTGATATCAGTGGGGTGAGTTTAATCTCATCTGTGGCAGCTTTTACACTGAAGGCAATGAACTCTGTTTCTGCCAGAACTTTATAATTCTTGAGTCCTGCTTCCCCCCTGTGCTGTGTGCAGCAGCACACACATGCTAAGCCTGACTGCAGCCCATCAACAGGGTCCATACAGGAACCAGGAGTACGCTCCAGCAAGTGACAGAGCACTCTAGTAACTGTTGATCACACCTAATTTTTTTTTGTAAGAGAAGACACAACAAACACCTCTGTGAGTCATTTAGCATCCATTTACACAGGTGATTAACCTGTGCTACTTTAGTTACCTTAGGATGTAAAGTACCATGTCCCCAAAATACCTTTCCCTCTGATCTCTTCTCACCCAACAAAGTAAAATGAATGTGTCAGACATATATTTAGGCACATTAACATCTTTTTTTCCTCTCCATAATACATTGACTAAAAAGTTCCCCTGCACAAGGTGACAAAAGCTCGTTTCCTGTTATCTCTGTTTGTTAGAATATAATGGAACCATTAAACTGTCCTGCATTTGGCATAAGTTCTTATCCTGATGAGCATGATGTTTTTATTAAACAGATCTTAACATTTAATCTAACTGTTGTCACTATCGTGTACAGGTACATTTTACAAGGCAAAATTTGTCTATTTGCTTCATACAGCTAAACTTTACATCATCAGTAACTGCTTATTAGAAAAAAAAAGGAGCTGTTTGTTGATTTATAGGTAGTTCCACTTTAGAGGTGATGAAAGCTTCAGAATAAATTTTTTCAGTTCCTGTTTATTGACACTGTTCAAAACTCCTCATGGTTTGCTGAATAGAATTAAATTTGCAGAAATAGCTAATGTCCCATTACATCTCAAGATCTCTTGAGGGTTTGGAGGGAGGTTTTTCTGGTTGCCTAGTTGTGTATTTACATTTTTTGGGGTGATTTCTCTTTTCTGTTGCATGCATTTATTCTGCTCAAGAGATATACATCATTTGACAGTTGTATTTGTTTCTCCTATTTGTCCTTGCTCACTATTAAATGTTTTTATTGTAGAATTTTCTACAACAAGCCTTCCATGGTGGTCTCTACACCAGGAAAGATATTTCTAATATTAATTTAGGCATTTTCCAATTTGTCACCAATCTCATTAATGTTTTTGATTAACAAATTAAGCCAACATGATTTGTCAAGTCCTGTTTGCAAAGAATTCCATTTTGCACTCTTAATAAAATTTATCTTTGAATCTATGTTACTATATGATTTTTATGGCATCATCAAAGATTTAGTATCACTTTTTTGCACTTTATGTCCACCCAATAAGTTTCAGCAAAGCTTATCATCTGCTTAATTTTACAAATTTAATTAAATTTCATGATGTTTAGCTATGAACTAAAAATTAAAACCATTCATTTCTGTCCCTAAAATATTTTTCTTTTGCTATAATATGCTTTTAAAGTATCTTCAGATTGCAACTGAGCATGCTTTCCTAGAATAAGAAAACAAAAAGAACCCAAACATACAACCCCTCAATTCTTTTTGGTGTTTTACACTTTTATGTTGAAAATTGTGATAGTTCTTAAAGAACTTTATAAGTTAAAAGGATCATTTTGTCAAAAAGTGACATTTTTTTCTAGGTAAATAAACATTTTAACTGAACATCCTAAACAGTTCTATTCTCTGTTTTATGAGGAAGGTGCAAGAGTCTTCATAGTATGCTTATATACATTACCCGTACAAGAATTTTCAGATATTTCAAAAAGACTTTTCAGCAGTGTTTTAAGATGACATTTCTTCCATTCATAAAGAAAGTATCAAGAGGATCAATTTAGATGTTTAGTACACCTTCATTGTCATACAAAGTGCCCACCAGTGATCCTACTACATACAAAACATGATAGTACACAATTTCCAGTCCCATTCATTACTGCTTTTATTAAGATAGTCTAGCTATCTTAATAAAAGATTAGAAACAATTTGTAAGAATAGTTTATGTATTTTAAAAAATCTATATTTTCTGTATTTTCTATATACATATTTCCATTGATCTTTTACAGTGCATTTTTTAATATAATCAACTAACTAGTTTATTCAAGATTAACATAGTGTCTGGGTCATCCTCATTTTTTTTTATCAAGAAGGAAAACCCAGTTACATAGACTGATGTCTGAATGAATGCCTAGGCCTTGTATAATCAAGCAGTAGCAACTGCAGGAGCACAAATTTTATTGAGATATGAACTCTGAAGCTTTATTACCAACCAGTCATCACCAATAGGTGATAAAATGCAAGTAATTCAGGTAAGTCAGGCAGATCTTAAATTTCATTTTGTCAAGGTAGGGCATATCAACTTAGCTGCAGTAGGAAAGGGAGGATGAATCAGTTGCAATCTAGCCCCATTGATATTTCAGCTCTTCATTCAGAGTTATCCTCTTTTTTGCATTATGATTCTTGCTTACTTTCTCTGGCCAAAGCATAAAGTTAAAAGAAATGAATGCATAAAAAGTTATACATCTTTAACTTTAGTCAGGGTAATACACTGACTGCTTTGCAGACTGAAAATTCTTCTTCAGTGAAGATGAAAGATGCTGAACTTTTTTGAAGGGTCATTATTGTCTCCTCCTTTTGGTCTCAACATTGAGAAGGAAGGCTGTGGCAGTAAGGAGGGATAACCTAACTGCCTCATGTGCTGACTGCCTGGTGTGTTGAGAGAACCAAAGAGGAAAGCAGAGGCAAAATCATGTAGTGTCATGCTTTATTTCTCTAGAATCAAGACAATCCCTGTATTACATTTATTATTCAAGTAGTCAGCTATTATGTGGCTTTGGGTGACAACTAAAACTTGTTACAGGGCTAGAAACAAAAAGAAACAGAGTGAGACTGGTTGTTGATGGTTTTGGCTGGCAATACTGAATTGAGCCTTCAGTACTGTACATTTGCTTGCTAGACAAATAGTAGTAAGTCATCCTGAAAATAAAAAAAAAAAAAAAGAAAAAGAAAAAGTTTAGCTCTTAACTCTGTACCTTTTTCCAGATAGCTTTAGTTTTCAGTTCAACAGCAGAATATAGTGAGTCAGGCATCAACTCTGTAGCCCTCTCACTGAATAAATATGGACAACAGTGAACACTGGCTTGGGTCTTGTTTTGTTTTGTTTTTTTGAAGATACCATTCAGGTGACCAGTATCTATACCTGATCATACTTGGAATCATGACTATTTAAATTTTAGATGGTTTTAGAACTTTTAAAGAAATAGTTTCCTTTTATTTTCTTTTAGTGATTAATCTTCTATTTTTTTTATTTTGTTCTGTTCCTCTCTTGAGATATGAAGATAAACAGAAGTAAAGACTGCAGACAATTAAGGGGCCTAACTTTCTCTAAGAACTGTTACATATTGGAAATTGAACTAAATATCAGTACAGAGGTAAGCCATAAATCCATTGTTTGAGATAAATATGACATTAAATAAAATACAACATCTCTGTGTCTTTAATTACATACACTGTGGGAGATGGAATTGGTTAAAAGCTTTACAGAGGCATCTGTAGGTATTTCATTGTAATAATGAATATTTCTTCATTAATCCAGAAGTTCTCCCATTTGGCTACACAAAATGAGTGGCTTAATCCAACATAAAAAGGCATTATTAGAAGACAATTTATTTTCTGCCTATTTGTGTGTTTGGATAAAAGCTATATGTATTAATATATATGTGTATATATATGTGTGTTAGAATATACATATAATACAAGTGATACATGCTACAGAAAATCTATGATTTAGCTGAGACATAACTAAAACTTGTTTCTGACTTTGATAATTATATAATCACTTTATGAAATTAGATACATAATTTAGACCCCTGGCTACATTTTATTACTAAGTTGATTTCATTAGAATTTAAAGAAAAAAAAAAAAGAAAAAAAGTTTGTCCTCATAAAAACCACCACTGATGGCTAAGAATGTACAATAAAAAAAGAGTTTCTCATATAACCATGTGGCTTAGTGAGCTGGATTTTAAGATCCTCTGTTACAATAAATTATCATGACTCCACTGGTTTCAGCTCAGCTATTTTTGTGGTAAATAAAAATATATCACCAAATATTGTAAGAGATGATAAATTTTTTAGAGTCAGTAAAACATCACTTCTAAGTATATACATACAGAAATGGATTAAAAACTGTCACAAAGAACAGATTTAAGAGTATGCTATCCTTGCAATCATTAAAAATACTTAAAAAATGTAGGAACTACTATTAATAGTTATCACAAAGTTTTGTATAAGCATTATGACGTGGTTGAATACAGTTTTTCATCCTTAACATACTTCAGAAGTAGACTTTTAAGATGTAGATTTCTAGCTCTGGCTCTGTGCAGGTCATCATTACTGGTATTAACCAATAAGAACAAAGACCCTTCTTACAGCAAAAGCCTAAATAGGCCGGATGGTCTGTAATCTAGAAACACCTATTTCTCTTCATTGGCTGAATTAGAATAAGACACATAGAAGCAGAGTTTTAAAGTTAATGAGGTGAATTAATGAATGAAACTGGCTCAGATTTTCTTTGAACTTCATTCCGAGGAGAGAACTGAATAATTGTTTTATATTCTTTGTAACTGCTGCAGCCACTGAGCCTCACATACAGGGTCCTCATTGATACACCCTTCAGAAGCCAGGAGGCTTATATGCTGTGAGAAACTTAGATGGTAGTTGATTATAGATCACTGCAGGATGACAGTAAAACTTAGATCTAAATATAATACTTTTGTGTTTAAATGGGGAATTTGATCCCAAATACCAGTCTCGAGAATTTGTTGGATTGTCATGAAAAAAGCAGTCTCAACACAGGGAATTTAAAGTGGTTTCCTTAATGACCAACTAAAGTAACTTAATTTCTGGTGTGGATAGTGAGGGAAAAAAACCCCAACCAAACAACAACAACAACAACAAAAATACAACAAATAATTAAACAAACACTTAGAGAAACATCTTTGCTTCCCCTTTCTAAGACTCAGTGCCACTTCAGTACCTCTCCTTCCTCCTTCCTAGCCTCAGCTTCCCTCATTTTTCTGAGGGTTACATGCAGTCCCTCCCAATCCCTTTAGTTAGTCATTTGGTGGTGGAGGAGGTTAAGATTAGTAATAGTTTATTTCGGCCATTCCCTGCTTTGTACTTTTTTTCTTTTCACTGCTTTTGTTTTCTTATTTGTTCCCTTTGTACCAACATGGGCTCCTCTATGCCTCACAGTCCCTCAAAGGTAGCCCTGATTCCACCATCCCTTTGGGACCATCCCAACCCCAGTGTGGTTTCCTCTGTTGACCACACAGTATATTCAGGGTCATCTTGGGCAATCCTGGTGTGGTCTACTTCATGGACCATGATCTCTCAGACATATCTCCTCAGTCCTGAAGGAATGCATGCCTTCCAGGAGTGTATTTCCAGCCATAGTCCTAACAATATGACTCCACATGTCTCTTCTCCATTTCTCTTCCCTTTTCCTCCCACTATTCTCCTTGCATGCATCATCAGGTGTCTCCTTCTGTATGTCCTTCTGTTCTCTCATATCTCCAAATTGGATCACATGCCCCTCGTTGCTGCTGCCCTTTCTTAACATGTTTGATCAGCAGTGACACAGGCTGCCCTGCCTGTGTAGTGCTGGGTCCCAGTGGACTGTTCCACTGATTGCTGAGCTGGCCCAGGATAGCTCATGAACTCCCTCCACAGCCCCCGACATGCAAAAATTTCCAGATATGCCTAATACAGGATCCCAGTGTAAAACCTCAGACACAAGCATTATATTAGGTTTCTTTTTGATTTTTTTTTTTTTTGGTAAGAAAATGAGGGTAGACACCTGCCTTTTTATTGAAGTAATGAAGCATTCTTTGGTTTAGTTTTTCTAAATTCTGTTCCTTTGCTGTTCTACAAGGAAAATATCATAGAATCATAGAATCACAGAATAGTAGGGGTTGGAAGAGACCTCTGGAGATCTTTGAGTCCAACCCCCCTGCCAGCTCAAGAATGCCTAGGGCATGCCACACAGGAACAGATCCAGGCAGGTTTTGAAAGTCTCTAGAGAAGGAGACTCCACAACCTCTCTGGGCACCTGTTCCAGTGAAAATATAGTCTCCCTAGTTTAGCTTCAGCTTCATGGTAAATTGGACTGGTCTAATTTTCCATAAAATTCTATAAAGTAGCATCATTATTACTGAACTTCAATTACCTTCAATTTTGACTTACAGATTTAATTAGCTGTAGCTTAAAAACAGATTCTTCTGCAGCCTTTCAGGCTCATGTCTGAAACAAGTTTGGAGGGCTTTCTGAATGCTCTACAGCATACACTGAAACTTCATTTTCCAGTGAGTCTTCTGATAATTTGTTTGAAAGAGAATTAGCAAACAAAGGAGAGTGAGCCTATCTTACATGAACTGACTGAAAGAGACTAGCTTGTTTAGCCTAGCAAAACATAAGATAAGAGGGTAGATCATTGCTTTCTGTAAGTACATCTGAGAACAAACACAACGGAGAGAGAAGGGCTATTAAAGCTAAAAGACAATATCAGGACTAGAACACAGGTATGTAATTTGGCCTGAAAATCGCACTGTAAATTAAAAGATGATTCCTAACCTTGACAATATGAAGCTGTGAAACAGTGCCTTAAAGGAAGAGTAAACAAATCCTACAGGCATGGACTATCCCTAATAAAGGCAGATATGAGTATATGAACATGATTATGCCATGAGTAACCTACAGTAGCAGATAATTGGACTGGATGGTCCAGGCAAATCCTTCCTGTTCAATTTTTTTTTTTTTCCCTACTGTTTTTTTTTTGTTTGGTTGGGTTTTTGTTTGTTGGTTTGGGTTTTTTTTTGGTTGTTTTGTTTGTTTTTTTTTTTGTTTTTGGGTTTT
>JAAGNO010013567.1:0-16082 GCA_033439905.1 Ceryle rudis | reverse complement strand
GGCTGCTGAGAAGTGCCTGGGAGGAGCCAGCACTGGGAGGAGCCAGCATCACCCACTGTTAATCAGGCTACAAGAAGCCTCTGGGAGGGCTGTGACTCATCACAGCACAGGGTGAGAAAATGGTGCTTGTGTGTGCCCGAGTGGTGGTGCTGCAGCTGCTTGCAGCTCTTTAGGCAGTGTCTTGGGCCTCTACTTGCTCACAAGGTAAGTTCACTAGTCATAGTGACTAGCTCCTGTGTGTAAAACTGCACAGATTAGGGGGATACCATGAACGGTGAGGCACCAGCAGGCTCTGTGGCTCTGTAAGTGGTCTCATTCGCTGGAAGGCAGCCAGCTTGGTGCGCAAGAGAAGATCAGCCATGGTCTCCACCCAGCAGAAGGTCATCTGTTCAATAGTTCCCAGAGTGGACTTGGGAACCCACATGGAGTTACACCACAAACATGTAGCAACCCAGGGCATAGGCTGCAGGGATTGACAGAGCCTCTCCCTGGCAGCAAGGGGCAATTATGAGAACTGCTGTGTGCACGGCGAGCAGATGGAGGATCTCCTCTGCCAAATTGTAGAACTACAGGAGGCAGTTGATAGGTTGAGGAGTATCAGGGAGGCTGAGCAGGAGATTGACTGGTGGAGCCAGGCTCTGTCTCCCCAGAAACAGGGGCACCCCTCTGGTAGCACCCAGGATCAGAGGGCCGCTGCATCCTGCTCACGTAAGACCCGAGGCAGTAACCAGGATGAGGGGAGTGAGTGGAGGATAGCTCAAGGATGAGGCAGCAGAGGACCTCCTACCTTGCCCACCTCACCCCCCAGGTGCCACTAGCCAACTGGCATGTGCCTTTGGCTGGGAAAGACCAGATACCACTCCAGAACAGATATGAGGCTCTAGCTGAAAGGGACCAGTCAAATGAAGATGTTGGTGTTGAACTACCTACACCAGAGGTATGTCCAAAGTCAAAAAGGTCAACTGCTCAAATCATAACATCATCCACTAAGAAAAAAAGAAGGGTCATAGTACTGGGGGACTCACTTTTGAGGGGAACAGAGAGAGGGTCCAATATGTTGGGTTGACCCTTCTCACAGAGAAGGGTGTTGTCTCCCTGGAGCCCGGGTTAAGGACATCACTAGGAAACTTCCCAGTTTGGTGAGGTCCTCAGACTACTACCCTTTACTAATGTTTCATATAGGAGGTGATCAAGCTGAAAACAGTAGTTTGAGAAGGATGAAGAGAGACTTTGAAGCCCTGGGACAGATGGTGGGAGGATCTGGAGCACAAGTTATATTCTCTTCTCTTCTTCCAGTTTCAGGTAGAGACACAATAATTGACAGACGCATACAGTCTATTAATTTATGGCTTCGTAACTGGTGTCACCGTAACAATTTTGGGTTCTTTGACAGTGGGATGGCTTATACAGCACCAGACTTGCTGGCATCTCATGGGGGGCACCTTTCAAAAAGGGAGAGGAGAGTCTTTGCACAGGAGATTGCAGGCTGATTGATAGGGCTTTAAACTAGATATGAAGGGGGAAGGGGAGATAACTGGACCAGCTAGGAATAAGCCCAAGGGAAGCATGCCAAGGCTAAAAGGCTGGCTGACTAGTGTCAGACTCTTGCTCTGCCACTTTATTTGAAGACAAAGGCTAGAAATTTAGAAATCATGGAAGCAACTGAGAGGGGTTTGGAAGGCAAGAGGGCACACACTCGCAAAAAGAGATCGGTATCATTAACTCATCTGAAGTGCATTTGTGCCAATGCACGCAGTATGAGCAACAAACAGGGGGAGCTTGAAGCCGTGATGCACGAAGAAAACTATGACATTGTGGCTATCACAGAAACATGGTGGGATGCCACACATGACTGGAGTGCCACAACTGGAGGCTACAAGCTCTTCAGGAGGGACAGACAGGGAAGGAGGGGTGGTGGAGTGGCCCTGTATGTTAGAGAATGTCACAAGACCTCAGAAATCAAGTATAGCGATGGCAGGGTTGAGTTGTTTGGATTAGGTTAAGGGCTAATAAAACTGATATAGTTGTGGGAGTCTGCTATAGACCCCCCAGTCAAAGTAGTGAGATGGATGGAGATAAAAGGAGAGATGAGAAGTTTAAAAGAAGTTAGAAGTATTTGTAGTAATTGTCACAAGTTACCCCGTGGGGGGGAAAAAAAATGAAGATTAAAAAGAAGGGAAAAAAAGTCATGTATTTTATTCATAGATTCCTTTAACTTGTTTCTAATGATTCTAAGGAGATATACACAATTAAGCACATGCAATAAGTCTTTGGTTTGTTTGTTTGCTTTCCATTTTCCTGTGTAGAAGTAAAAAGAAAGAGAGCACACATATAAGTGTTTAAATTTGCCAACAAAATCATTATTCTTCCCTCAGTCACATTCATAACACAAGTCAAATCTGCCAGCACTTAGGAGCATCTTTTGGGCTGTACAGGTTTATGGTAACATTCTAGATAGATCCACTTAACACAAGTTCTGTAATTTTAAACCAGCATATTGCTTGTTTTCTTCCTGTGTCTTAGTTCTCTTACTTCCTTTCCTGCAATGACCACTATCTTCCTTTGTTCTTCATTACTTCAGTTAGTTTCAACATAGAATTCACTACTTCTCCAAGAACAGTATTCTAGCTAAAAAGCTTGGAGTTTAACATGTCAATGGCCCGATTATTACTACTACTACAAAAATATGAATGTTGAAACATTCATACTTATGTCACCTGACAACTTTGTCTTCCAAAGGGGAGTCATACAAGCTTTGAATAATTGTGCACTTGACAATGCTTTCCAGTAAAACAAAGTCCAATTAAATGAGCATGTTAGAGGCTCAATAGTGACCAAATATCATCTTTCAGGAAAGTACTCTTCATCCATAGGTAGAACCTGGACATTTTGCTACATTTTTTTTGTCTCTGTGTGTGTGAATGGACACTGACAGCACTATTACTCATTGCCAAAGGGTACAAGATAGGACTTACCAACAACGTTTAGGTATGACGTAAGTTGACCCCAGCAATTATACTGAAAAACATTCTTCAAAATAATGCAATTTTTAAAATAATTCATTGCTGAGAAAAACTACAAAGAAAAACTATTTTGGGCAGACAGTAAATACCTGCAGCTCCCACTCACAATTGTTAAGATATTATATATTAAAAAGTAATTTCTGAAAGTAAAAATTAATAAAAGTTGCTGTTTTTTGAAAATGAACATTACATTTTCATCCTAGTGTCCTCATAAGAATTTATCTTTATACATGCTTTGAAAATGTAGACATAAACTGGGTAAATAATGTATAAATTAAATTGAAGAATTTATTTTTGAATATGGGAAAAATTAATCAAGGTAATTGTTAAGGATATTAAAAGGACAGCTCTCACATGAAAAAAAAAAAAAAAAATGTCCTGAAGTAGAAAGGTTATAATAAGGAAGAGTTGTCTGTGCTTTCTTGCTCATTTTACTCCTTTACCTTACTAAAACTTTAACCAAATTAATATCAGATTTTTTCTAAAAAATTGCAGAAACAAAATTAGTCCCTTCACCTCGAATCTTGACCATCCACTTGCTTCAATTATAGAGCTATGGCATTTCCCTACCATTTTAGAAGGTGACATTTGTCTGCTACTCCAAAAAAAAGGAACAAATGCTATTTTGTTTGATGACACTAATTAAATTGAAACTGAGATGAGAAAAAATCACTGAGACCCCTTTTGCCTTAAAGCCCAAATATATCACCTCTCATAAAACAGGTTTCCTAACCTAAGGAGCAAAGATCCGTAACCTTGATCTCCCACATTGCCACTAAATTGGCTAATAGCTACTTTTTAATGCAAATTAATTTTCTTACAAACCCAATTTAAGTGTCATTCAATTTTCTTATCTGTGGACATATGCTTAAAAAGTAATTACTCTGCTAGCATTTTTGATTAAAATTATATTATCTGTGATTCTAGATGCATTATGGACAACCCTGATCTCCAAATTGAAATTTCAATAGTTGAGTCATGTTATGCATTTTCATGTTTTACAAGTTATGTTGTAGCTGCTACTATGAAACACAGATGGAATAGGTATCAATCAAATTATCTCATATCTAATGTCAGATAAAGAAAAAATTATGTCTGTTTTTTGTATTTATCTAATAAATAACATCTGTACTACTCTTAACAAGACCAGTAGGTTGTAAGCTGATGTCTGAGATTAAACTCTTCCCCTGGGTCTCAATTTCAACCTTCTCTCCAGGGGTACACTCCCACAGGCCATGTGTGCCCACTATAGACAGTCTGTGATAAGAAGTCAAGACTCTAAGAAAACTTGAATTTTCACATTCTTAATCACCATTTGTCAACATTTCAGCCCAAGTTCATTGAGTATGTCCTTTAATTATATTAAATGTGAAACTGTGTTGGCTTCTTAATTACTAACTAACTAACTAATCATAAGCAACAAGAATAAAATTTGTAATGTAAGGTATTGATCATCCTTATTCTCTCCTAATCAAAATACAATTCTTACAATTAGCACTTATACATTTTCTGTTAACTTGATTTTCTTAATTCCTTATTTTCCACAGCCTGTTTGTAACTAGTGCTTAGATCTCCAGCTATAAGATCAAACCCCAGTATTGCATTTTTCAAGAAACTGGTGTATAAAATGACTGACTCAAGATCAGGGATGACAAGTATCATTTTGCAACTGGTAAATAATCATCTGCCAAGAGATTCATCTACACTGTGCATTCAGAGGCACAAGAATAAAAATTATCGTCATAATATCAATTTACAGATTTTTTTTCCTAAAACCAGTAAAGAGCAACCAGTGATTTCACACTGGTTTTAAGTGTTGATAATGTAAATTGTGTCATAACTTGAAACATTATCAAGCACCATCCCCAAAATCTTAAAAATATTTTCTAATTACTAAGAGAATAAGAAGAAAAATTAATATAATTTCATTAATTTAAGTAATAGTGGTGGAGTCTTATTACCCCAAATCTGATCTAGATGTAGACCTCAAATTAAGTTTTTGCTGTATTCATGAAGCTTCACAAATAAACAACAAAAAAAGTTTGTTTAGTACTGTAATTTTGATTTATGCCTTTAAATGTCTTTAAACAGGTATTGTAGCTAAAACTGAAATTTATATAAGTTAAAACAGCTGCCAGGATATATTACACTAGCTGACAACACATTCATGTTTTCTAATCTTTATATTCTCACACACTCATTAGTCCTTTTTTTCTAATTCACATATTTTGTCAAATTTTATGTGAAATGATACTTTCATCAAAGGCAATATCCTAAATAGATTCTCCAGTGATTAAGGTAAATGCATTTTTGCTCTATGACCATGCAGTGCAGCAGTCTGCTGTGGCAACAATTTTCTTCCCTCCAAATGATCCAAGACATATCCTCACAGTAGAAAACCATTCCTAAACTCCACTGAAATCAATTATAGCCTTCTGGCTTGTTCTTCCATGTTTTGAATGAACTCAGTACCTCTGACTGTGGACAGTCACAAGTTCAGGCATTGTAGTTTGGTATCTTCCATTTTGCAACTGTTTCAGGTTATTACTCCAGTCTAAGGAGAGAATTAGTTCCTTTGCATGAACAGTGATTCTGTGCATAAACAACATACCCAGTTTGTATGGGTATGATGTATGGGTATTAATATAGACTGAAGCTTGGTTTTTTTTAGTTGGCTGATTAGTTTTGGTTTGTCTTTTTAACATGTGGCTATATGCAAAACTTACATTGCTACAATGCCATATGAAGTCCAAAAGATAAAATTTACTAGTAATATTTATGCTAACATTTGAGGTAGACAAATAAATTTGAAAAAAAACCCTTAACTGAAGACCAGATTTGATGCATAACCTTCCAGAAATTTTCCTTCTGTTTACTGTGCTTGAGTTACATTCATTTAATTTCCAATTTCCCATAGCTGCATTTAAAAATTATCTTTATTAAAGTATCTCCAGTTATATAGATTTCTATATTTAGCCAGTGGTTTCACTGAGCTGCATTTTATTAATCTGGGTTAACACCTTATGTGGAACTGGAATTCTCTATCTTAACATAACATCTCTTAATTGGAATTCTTGAGACCCATGAAGAAAGAAGTGAACATTTTTATAATATTAGCATAGGTATGTTGAAAGACAAGAAGCAAAATGAGAAAAAATGACATTAAGAAAAATGAGAGGAAAACTCTTGAAAAGTTAATAGTGACTTAATAACGTTCATGTATATAATCTAGCATATATTCTCTTTCATAAAAGGGCTCAAATCTTTTATTGATACAGTAAAGTAGTATATTGTATTCTAGGAAATAAAAGTGTTGGGTTTTTTTTTTCCAGTTTATAAGTTAAAAAAGATTCCATATAAAGTTGTACCAAGGGCAAACTGCCACTGCTCCCTAATTCAATACATTTAGTATTTATTTGTTAGAAGCTAAGTACTTGCTTTACGAAGCTTTCTGGAGCTCCACTTTAATGTGTTGGGAGAGAAGAGAACAACAAAAACAGAATAGCCATTTACTACAGAGGATGTACTTCCCTGAAAAACTCACAGTAAGCTTTTCTTATTTCCTGCTCCCCAGTGAGCAGCTTCAAGAAGTGATTAATACTACACTCATCAGCTATCCACTTTTAAAGTAGCTGCAGAGAATGTAAATATTATATATATATAAAAAAAACCCTAAACAAAACAAACAACCCCCCAACAAACCAACACATCTGAAATGGGAGCATGGATGTTACTATTGAGCTGCTAGAGTTTATTTGGACTTTCAAGTCTCTGGTTCCTAAACTTGAAATGGCTATGAGAATTCATTTCTTTCAAAATAAGATGTTCTTTTTCCTTCTATCTGCTCCTGAGGGGACAGGATCAGAACTATATCCGGATAATGGAGTCTCGAGGTACCAAAATTGCTTTAATCCCATATTGGAATACAGACATTTTTCAGTAGTTATATGAGAGTAGAATAATGTCAAGCAGGCTTGAACCTTTCCTTCTTGTATCTTTTTTTCTGCAGTATTAGAAAGATCTGGGTGTATGGAAACTAAGAAATCCGTGAAAAATGGTTGTTTCAAAATAGTTCTGATCACTGACAGTCCTGATTTATCTTTTAGCATCTTGTTCCATAGCCTGTTTTTAAAGTTAAAGATTGTGGGGCATTTGGTGGATACTTCTGTTCTGCAGATATGTACTGCTATGGCCCTGGGATTGTACATGGTGATGTACCTCACTTTGTGGTGGTGCATGGTATGGTCAAGGGCATTCAATTTGAAGAGTCTCAGAGCAATCGCATTTTTCCATGGCACTGCAGGAATACTGTATGCGTATTTGTCTATGCCATTAAAAGAGAGAGCAAGAGTACGCACAGGAGGATTTATTGTTGTCTTAACTATTCTCTTCCTTCTTGATTCCAGTTAGATAGGAAACTAATCAGACCAGAGAGCTTGGCTTAAATGAAAAAAGACTGTTTTCTCTCTGTGGCAAGGTTAAGTTTTGCATCTCATTTGCTGTTGAGAAAGCGAGAGCTGGGGCTTTCCACCTAGTGCATAAAGTATGTGTAATGTTCCTCATTTCTCTTGGATGGAGAGATGAAGGCAGGACATTCAATCCCTTGAAGGGCAACTAGGAGGGAAAGAGTTTTCCCCTTGCAGTATTATTATTTTTTAGATTGGTAAAGACCTTGAAGATGGTTGAGTCCAACCATTAACCAAGACAGCCAAGTTCACCACTAAACCATGCCACATCCACAAATCTTTTAAATACCTCCAGGGATAGCGACTCAACTACTTCCCTGAGCATCTTGGTCCAGTGCTTGAAAACCCTTTTGGTGAAGACACTTTTCCTAACAGTCAATCTAAATATCCCCTGGTGCCACTTGAGGCCATTTTCCTCTTGTTCCATTGCTTGTTACTTGAGAAATGGCTGAATGACAGAGCTCAGAGGGTTGGGATCATCAGCACAGTCTAGTTGGAGGCCTGTAGGTAGTGATGTTCCCCAGGGGTCAGTACAGGGTCCAGTCTTGTTCAACATACATATCAATGACCTGGATGAAGGGACGGAGCATACCCTCAGCAAGTTTGCTGATGGCACAAAACTGGGAAGAGTGGCTGATACACAAGTAGGCTGTTCTGTCATGCAATAAGACAAGGTAGAGCTTTGGGTGGAGCGGAACTTAATGAAGTACAGCAAGGACAAGTGTAGGGTCCTGTACCTAGAGAAGAATAATCCTATGCACCAGTACAGGTTAAGGGAAGGTAGTAAGGTAGCTCCATAGAGAAGGACCTTGATCCTGGTGGACAACAAGTTAAACATCAGCCAGCAGTCTGCCCTCATGGCCAAGAAGGCAAATGGTATTCTGGGGTGCATCAAGAAGAGTGTGACCAGCAGTTCAAGGGAAGTTCTCTTTTCTTTCTGCTCTGTCCTAGTGAAGCCATATCTGGAGTGTTGTGTTCAGCTCTGTGCTCCTCAGTTCAGGATAAGGAACAAGTAGATAAAGAGTCTGTCAAAATGCTACAGAGATGATAAGAAAACTGAACATCTCTTTTTGTTTGGAAAGGTTGAGAGACTTGGGGTTGTTTAGCTTGGAGAAGAGAAGACTGAGAGAGGATCTTATCAATGTTTATAACTATTTAAGAGATGGGTGTCAAGAGGGTGGGGCCAGTCTCTTCTCAGTGGTGCCCAGTGACAGGACAAAGGGCAATGGGCACAAACTGGAACACAGGAAGTTCTACATAAACATATGGAGAAAATTCTTTCCTGTGAGGGTGACAGAACACTAGAATAGGCTGCCCAGAGAGGCTGCAGTGTCACCTGGTCATGATCCTGTGCAATCTGCTCCAGGTGAACCTGCTTTGTCAAGGGGATTGGACTAGATGATCTCCAGAAGTCCCTTCCAACCCCTACAGTTCTGTGATTCTTTGAAAGAAGACTGACCCCCACCTTACTACAATCTTGTTTCAAGTAGTTGTAGAAAGAGATAAAGTCTCTCCTTAGCTTCCTTTTCTCCAAGCTAAACAACCCCAGGTCCCTCAGCCACTGCTCGTGAGACTTGTTCTCTACACCCTTCACCAGATTCATTGCCCTTCTTTGGACACATTCCAGAACCTCAATCTCTTTCTTGTGGTGAGAGACCCCAAACTGAACACAGTCTTTAAGATACAGCCTCAACAGTGCTGAGTACAGGGGGACGATCACTTCCTTAGTCCTGCAGGTCACACTATTTCTGATATGAAAGGGGGAAATGAAACCCTTCTTTGGGCACCAGAGAAGTGCTGTGCATTTTTCCATCACATTTCAAAGCAAGTTTTAGCAAGCTTTGATATTACATTCCTAAAATTAGACATTCAAGCAAACTTTTATTTTCCCTTCCTCATACCTTTATCTTAGAATCAGATTAAACCAAATTTAAAATGTTTATAATTATTTCTTTTAATCATATAATTTCTGATAAACTTTTTAAGACAAATCTCAAGGGGAAGGTGGGAGGAGAGGAGAGTCTTTTCCTGATAGTTTTATACTTTGCACTCTGGATAATGTTTTAGTAGCCTACATTTACCTCAAAGAGATTTTTATGCTCTCTGTTCTCTAATGTACCAAATACATTCCAAAATATACTCCTGATTTCCTGTGGTTTTCCACATTTGAAATTCAAACTGAATGCATGTAATTAGAACCAGTTCATTTGATTTCACTGAAATCACTTACATTCTTCATTGTTATAGCACTTTTCAGCAGCTTACTCTGTGTTTTTCATGACATTCCTTTCCTTTAAAAAGTTAGAAAATTTTAACACTTTCTTCTATAAAACAGAAGGGAAATATAACCTAATATTTTCAATAGTAACATACCTGATGTTTTGAAGAAGTGCAATTGATTTTTTTGAATCATCCCTCCTTTCTTAAATGTTTTGAAGTCATATGTGTGAAAATTGACAGAATCCATATGCAAAAGCTTAGACTTCATTTGCAGTATAGTGTTAGATACAGCACACACAAAGCAAGCAGCAAGGTTTTTTTTTAATTCTTCTTACCTCTCAGCTCCAGCCTTTATCCACTGCACTAATGATGACCATCAGCCATTCCACTTCATGGCAATAGAGTAACAGCTTTTAGGCTTCAGAGAAGACTGGAAGCCAAACTGCTGAAATTTCTAATGGAGTTTAAGCAGGACTGACAGAGTTGGGTTTTTTTAGAACACAGGTTTTCAAGTTTGGATAAAAAAATAACATGCATTGAAGACTGATATTTAGCCAATTGTTTGACAGAGGAGTAGCATTTAGGCTGCCTCTGTAAGGAATACATGTGAGAGCTCCAGATGTGGTTTCTGGATTCTGGTATTATAAAAGATCCATGGGAATTAGGCTTAGATGATAATAGGTATCATGGAGCTCTCCATTCTCACTTTGCTGGCATAGGTTTTTTTCCAGTACTCTGTTCATACCATGTATTTGTTCCTCTCTGATCTATTCCAAGGTCTGCACACTTATCTTTCTGTCTAGTACTTCTTGTACTACTTTATAGCACATTACACTTGTATTTCCAGACAGATTTTTTGAAAATATTGAGACTAGATTGTTAAATTGTACAATACCGGACTGTGTGTAAAGTTATCCCATTGTACATAAGCATCATGGATCATATCTACCTCCTGTTCATACATGTTGGGCTGAACAGTATCAAGCAGTTAAAGTGGATCTGCACAGAATCTCTGTCCACATGGAGAAGATCTGATTTTTTTTTTCTTCAGGTGTAAGACAATGGAGGGAAACAGAAAACATCAAGTGGAAATGCTATCTAGGATAAAAATTTTTTCCTGTGATTTCCCAATATTTTGTATTGGTCCAATGCTATAAGAAAGCAGTCAAGGGAACGTGCTGTTAATTTTCTATTATTTCTTACTCATTACAGTAGTGTGCTCTTCTATGGGTTGGTGTTATTGTTAACCAGAAGTATGACTGGCATTTGTTTAAAGATACTGATGTCTGTTTTTAAGAAAAAAAGATATGTCATTGTTTGTACATTTAATATCATTTACATTACTCAGTATTTATTATAAAAGTATTTTAAATAGGGAGAAAAACACAAGTCAAAAGCAGAACTATCCCTCCATTTAAATTTACATCTAACTGCACTTTTATTAGAGAAGGAATACCAATATTTCTTTCTGAATAAAACCATAAAACAAACTAATCTCATACTATATTTCTGCTACTTAACACTATCAGTAGGAAAGAATAGCTTGGAGTTTTGGAGAAGTTGCAAATAATCATGATTTTGTGTCTTTAAAAGACCTAACTTTTAATTATCTAGGGCTAGGATCATTTCCTGCCTTAACAATGAAAGAGAAAGAATCTGTCCATTGTGAATGCAGTTCAGTAAGAAAAAAAAAAATATTCTACTGTTTCCCTTTATTATTAAGTATGAAAAATAAGTATGGAAAATAAAGAGGTGAAGCTATAGCAAACAGCAAAGATATAAATACTTTGACTATTCCCCTTTAAAAGTGGTATGATATCTGATTTGGAATTACTTATTTTGAACAAAGAAATACTGGGTTTTTTTTGTCCTTAAAACCCTAACAGTTACACAGTTCATTTTACAGTTTAGATATTTACTTCTCTGATGTCTGAATTCTAATCTTAGATGTCTTTCTCTCTATTACGTTTGAAAGTATCAAACCAGAGCCCAGGCATTATCATGAGAAGACCTTCCATAAGCAAATCTCCCTTTTGAGAACAGCACAAAAGAAGCTATATGTGAAACTATTGTTATATGTGAAGCTGAAGAATAAATTGCACTTATAAGAAACAAGATTACGCTGCAGAATTGATTTTATGTGGGAGAATAATAAATTTATATAATGCAGTGATACAAGAGTTGCCTCTCAAATTTATATAAATCTGAGACTGGATACTTATTATATCCCTAATCAGCTGAAATGTCAGTGCTGGAAAGTCTTGATTCTAGATTTATACTATTTCTTACAGTGTGGGATAGCCAAATTATGAAACAGAAGTGAAGCAACTGTACTCTGAGATCACAATAAGTTTTACTGGAAAATAAACCAAAAAAACCACAACAGAAAAAAACACCTGAAACCCTAGATGTTTAGCCTTTCAGACCATGTTATAAGAAAGGAAGAAGAGGAGGGACAGGAGATTAAAAAAGCTCTTTGGGTCAAGTACGATGTTTCTAAAGCCTTTCTCTTGTATAAGAACTTAATAGTTGGTGCTGGAAAGTAAAATCCAAATGTGGTCTCACTCTTCTTTGTCCATGTACAATCTATTCAGAGTGGCACACATATTCCAGGATTCATGATTTATTTTTTTTCTCTCACATTCAATATAGTTGCTACAACCACATCTAAAGTAAATCACTTAACTGTTTCTAATTTTATCCTCGAAATATATCCCTACATATAAAAGACATAAACTGCAATAGAAGAAATATATCTTTATGAATTCAGAGCATTTTTAAACTGAGTGCTTCTGTTCTGTAATAACTAAATGCAGTATGGAATAGTTAAATGCTCAGCTTTATAGAATAACTAATATTTACAGAATTATTAAAAGGTTATATTTTACAAACCTGCCAAAATTGCAAATTCCCTTCTTAGAGCTACAACATAAATCAATATAACTGTAACTATTTTCAATCACACATTAGTTTAACACAATTATTTAATTCTGAAATTTGGGAGCACTTAGAATTAATGCAACTGATGAAAAGTGTCAGTCTTTCGCTTACAGTGAAAATGTAATTTAAGAAAGAAGTATTGATCTAGTTAAGTTTGAATGGTGAGAAATAATGCCTGTCTATAACCTTAGCATTCCCTTCACATCACATTATTAGTGCTACAAGCTGAAGCTGTTGATACTCTGTGTTGCTCAGAGATGGTTTAAATCACAAGTTTTGGATTGTATTTAGAGAAGCTTGGATTAAGACCTAGATCTTCACATCTGTACAATTTTCAGGAATTTCTATTTCTCACTGTGTTTCACACTTATCAGGAATTCAGTTTAATTTTGGAAGTATCCTAAAGTTTAGTTTTGGCTCATATGATGGGAATGCAAGATAAAATCCAACAGCAGAATTTTCTCTACCTAAGAAATAAACTTTCACCAAAACTACTGAAATATCAATGGAACGCACCTATCTTGGGCCTGGAGGAAGTGGTATTTAAAAATTGACTGTCTTGGGCTCCTTTACCCTCCAGAGTCTTAGCCCATGGGATTCCTGCAAGTAGATCTTTGAAGAGTTCAAAGTTAGCCCTGCGGAAGTCCAGGGTTGTAATCCTACTTATTGGTCTGCTTCCACCTTGTATAATACCATGTCATGATCACTGTCACCAAGGCTGTTCCCGATCTTAATGTCCCCAGCTAGTCCTACCTTATTAGTTAATACAAGGTCCAGCAGTGCACCTCTCCTTGTTGGTCCCTCTACTACCTGCTGATGCAGTAGTAGTTACCATCTATACGCTGCAAGAGCCTTCTGGACTGAGTATGCCTGGATGTGTGGGCTTTCTAACAAATATCAGGGTGATTGAAGTCATCCATGACTACCAGGGAAAGTGTTCTAGAGGCTACCTCCAGTTGACTGTAGAAGGCCTCATCAACATCTTATTCTTGGTTTGGTGTGGTGGTCTGTAGTAGACACCCAGAACAGTTTCACTCCCTTTTCCATGTCCCTCAATTTTTACCCACAAGCTTCCAACCTGTTCTTCCTCCCCTCCTGGATAGAACTTAATACATTGATGAGGTTGGGTGGTCTGTTTGATCTCTAATCAAACTAAAATTAACCTAGAGGTAAATAAGAATTTTTCATAATTCTCATCTAACTGAATTAGGTCACACAGGTTTTACATAGTTCAAACAAAGTCCTAGAGAAAACACTCAGACTTCCTAATTAAAATTCAATCATCAAACTGACGGGCTGGTGGACTGATTTTCCAGGAGCTATTCTTATCCAGCCGTTCTCTGGCTATTGCTCAATCATCCTGTCACGGGTAATCCATCCTTGAGACTCATAACAGGTTTTTATTGGCATTCATTTGGGAGAACCTGGCACTTCTGATCTGTAGCTGTGTCATATGAGTAATGAAGGAAATCTAAACTCATGCCAATAAAGCAATTAGACCATATTATCATATGTTACACATACATACACACAGTGAGTGGCTGGCTAAGCATTATCTGCATCATCAATTTTTGGACAAATGAAATGCAGACAAGATAACCTTTATTTTGTATTGGTTTTATTAGACTATGTGTCTTCATATAAAGTGTCCTTTGTGAGATTTCTAGAGACTAAGATGCCTGTAGATTCCTAGAAAATTATCCAGGACTTGTTGTCAGAATGGTAGAGATATGGGATTCATATCTCATGGTAAACAAAGTATCTTTAAGACAATCTGTTTGTCTGAAACTCTACCTTTTTTTTTTAAACTGTTTTCTTCAATAGCCTCAGAATATATGAAAAAATGTGATAAACCAGAAAACCAAAAAATTCCTCTGGCTTGCTGAGAAAGATGAAGGTCCTTACTTTGATTTAATATGCACTGAATATATACTGAGTGTTAGCAGGACCAAAATCCGACAATGACGATTTTCTCTAGCCTCTGTTTGGACAGAAAGATGAACAAAGGCTGTTAAATAAAATCAATGCCACCCCAAACAATTATTACTAAAGGCTGATACTACCATCTTGTGTCTGTAGGTCTAAAAGATTTTAACCATGTGTTGGCACCACACATTGCTCAATTACATTGAATATGAAAAATACTTTTACATACTTAAGTACATTTTCTGAGAAGATAATTTATATCTTGTAACATAACTTTTGAAAAGGAGAAATATGTGAATGTCTAAAAGAAAAAAAAAATTCTCACTGAGTCTGAGGATCCCATAGAGATAACAAAACATTAGTAGAGCTTGCTGCTCTAAGCCAGAAAAGAGCCAAAAATTTTTTCACAAGAAAAAGAAAGTGTCAATTACTAAGCATCTACTATCACATATAAAATACTCTTAAGTACACATTTGCCTAATAGGCAGGCTTTGCTGGTAAATTACTAGTAATATGTTTCCTCAAGTCACAGGGGAAAATCTTGGGGTTAATCCTGCTTTCAGGAGAATGCTGAGGGCAGTCTTTGTAAAATCGGTCTTACTGAGCTTTTTCTTTGTTTTAATTATTTATCATTTGCTCTTGTTGCTTCAATACTATCTGAAGTCTGTGGAATTATTATATTAAAATTAATTAAAAAAATTAAACATTTATTTACATACTATTATTTAATGTGAACAGTAGCATTGCTTGTTGAAGTCAGATAATCTACAGAAAGAAACCATGCTCTACATTTAAATCTTAATATCATGGGATAAAGATTAATTTACTGAGAGTGTTTTCCTCAAACTAAGGGAAAAAAATACTGTTGGGACTAAAATAAATTTGGTTACTGAGTATGGCTGCATATGAATCAAAAACATCAGAAACAAACCAGAATGGATAAATCTGATTAAACAAGTTATATACACCAAAATTCAGATTTCTTTCGGATATTGGTTGCATATCATGTCCTGATCATAAGGAGACATACTGTCAGGAGCATTATGATCAAGTATCAAATTTTTACCTAGAACACTACCTTCAGAACAACCTGATAAAGCTTAACTAATTTAAAGAACATGAGGTTAGACTATTTTAATTAATAGGCTATTTTACTTATAAGAAAGTAAATTACTTGGAAGCTGAAATAGTCCAGAACTTGAATTTCTACCGAATGAATGAATATTATCTTTTGAAGATACAAACCATAAGAAATAAAAAAATTATTCTTACCATAACAATACTCAGAATTGCAACACAAACCTTGTCCTTGCTCCAGCAGCAAAAATGGCACCTCTGTTACAATAGCAGAATACAGGGGATGACTTACACTTGCATTCAGAAAGTGTGAAACACTTTGCAAGTAGTTCTTCAGAAGAAACTATTCCTCCTTTCCTCTCATCCATCACAAATCTTCCTGTTTCTGAGCAAGAAAAGCATTTATTTTTAGAAAGATGGATTAACCATG
>JAAGNO010013566.1:5287-16152 GCA_033439905.1 Ceryle rudis | reverse complement strand
ACAAAAAAAAATTCCTAAATTTTTTGAGTTGGAAAAACTCCAAAAAAAAACAACAAAACAATTCACCCCTCCCCCCCCCCCCCCCGCAACCTTCCAAAACAAAATAAAGAAAAATAGTAAGAATAACCAAAAAGGATAAAAATCCTACATTAATAGCCAGGATAAGTAGGAAAAAAATTTGTAACAAATAAACTGTATGTACATCCAGAGTGATGCAATGGGTACAGTTTTGCTTCAAATCACAGAGGAGAAGAAATCCAAGAATCAAAATATGGAATACATAATCTAAACACTTGATACTCTTGCAATCCAAGGAACAATGAAAATTACATAAAACATTTTTAGACAATGTACAATATAAATATGACAACACTTGTGTACTTTCATCTTACTGCTAGCCTTATTGAAAAGTCTTAGTAGTAAATACAGTGGTTTTTCTGTCAACAGAAATATTTCTGAGGAATATTTATTTGCTACTTTCAAAACCATCACCTTATAGCTACATCTGAAAAGCATATACTCGTAAACTTTATAGCCTTCAGAGACATGGAATTTAAAGGCAAATAAATTTTGCTTTTAATTTAGGTCATATTATGGCTTTTGAGTGAGTTACAAATTGTTGGCATTAATTATGTATGAACTTTAAATAGGTCTTGCCTTTTAATATAAAGCCAATTTCCTGATGGCTGTGGATATTTTCATCTTCCTCTTTTGGCTTGTAAACCCATTTGTTTTCTCTCTGCACATGTGTTAAAATAATGAATTCCTGCTGAAATCTGCTGCAAATGAATGTTCTGTTCTTTCACTTCAAAGCTGAGTGACTTTTGGACTTCTGACAGAATTGGTTTGACAACCATATATTTATAGAAGACATTGTAATAGGTACACGTACACCTAAAATATAGCAGGTCCCAAACCTCCAATCATTATTATTTTCTTATTAAAATATTATATTTTAATTTATGATGTCCAAATAGATATTTTGCACTTAAAAATATAAAACTACATTTTAAAATATATTTTATTTTTCCACATAAATTTGAGACTCGGTACTGAATACAGAAGCTTACTAAAAATAAGATGAAGCCAACCTGCTTTTACACAATGTATGCCAAGTTGTATGAGCCTTCACACTTTTTCTTGGAGTTCTGACAAGTAGGTGACTATGTTTTATAAAGATGTCCTTCTTGTGCTTCAATACTTACATCACAGTGACTGATAGCTCATTTGAAACTGATAGCTCATTTGAAACTCTATCACTCAGGGAAATAAAATGACGGTTTTTAGTTCTGGATTTTGTCATCTTTTTGTTGTTGTTGTTGTTGTTGTTGTTGTTGTTGTTGTTCCCAGAAGACACCATACTATTAATGTTTTCTTTGTGTTTCTGTTCCTTTATTTTTGCTGTTGTTTTCATAGACATACATAGTATGCATTAATAGAAGCTTTAAAAAAATGATGAGGTAATGAAAATACATGATAAAATATTGCAAGATAAATAATCCAATGGAAAGATTAAATTTTAGAAACACTTAGCATATGTTATTTTCCCAAAGAAAACATGCAATTCACAATGATGTGTGAGAAATGTATAATACGTGGCAGAAACATGGAAAAAAGAGAGATTTAAAAGCAAATTTAAGCAGAAGACTTTGAGAGAGATTTCTTTTTATCTCTTATTTTTATTTTTTAATTATTTTTACCTAATAAAAGGATTAAGGGACTGCTCCTCTTGTTATATTTGTAGCACTTAATAAGATATAATCCCTATGCGTTGACAAAAAATCAAAACACTGAATCACAAAAAAAACCTAAAATAAAACAACAGAACAAACAACAACAAAAAGGAAAACAACAGAGAGAGAGAGACATAATGACATAGGGTAGAAAAAAAGAGGATGAAAATGTAGGTTGCAACATATCTGCGGATATTTGCCATCTAATGAAGTGTTTAGTTTCAGGTTGGCATTATTTGCAAACTAGTGGATCCTTTGGCAGAGGCAGTGATTGCTGAAGTATATTTCAGGCTGTCCTCTTTGGATAGGTATAATGTCCTGTAAAGAGTGGTCTTACATCTTCTGAACAGGCAAAACAATATGCTAACAAATGTACAAAAATATTATTATAAAAATACCCCAAACAACCTATTATCTATTTCATGTTTGAGTTTTACAGGCTTTAGCCCAGAAACAGTGTCACAGTGAGTTGTGGGCAGTTTTTTTAAAAAGTGCATGCTATTAGTCAATTTGAATAATAAAGCTTTGGAAAGAATAATTCTATAGGTAGAAGTCTATTTCTGGGGCCTGTAAATTAAGAAATACCTGATTAAGAGATAACATGAGAAATAAACACATATTATAAGCCTTTTAAATCCTAAAATGGTTAAAAGACAATTGAAGTCAACACAAGTTAGTCTGGTTTACTCAGCGAAGCTTTTGGTCATGTCAAAAGTTAATGCTGAATGAATAAAATTTTCAGGATTAGCTATGCTTAGTAATAAACAAAAGCATTAATATCCAGATAGCATTTCTAAATGAATAAAAAGAATTAATAATGAGAACCATCTTATTCTTATGTTACTACTCAAGAAAAGATGTAAATGAAATTTTTAAAGACAGTAAGGAAATAGTTAAGAATTAAATAATCTTTGAATTAATATTACAGGATATTATTACCCAAAACCAAGATTCAAACACAGACAATGCATAAATATGTATAATATTCAAAGCAATGATGAATTGTGAATAGACAGTAGTTTTCTACATAAAGTGTTAATTATGTGAAACAGAATCTGAGAACTTTAATACTGAAATATAGACATACATATATAAACACAGAGAATCAAGATATGTGTGTGCATATATACATATATATGTATGTACAGCATATGGTCTTTATTGCTTTGCTAAACTAGGAAATATATTAATCTTAAAAATTTAAATCTTTCCCTTCTACCTTCCTTAATCAGCTGATTATGAAAAATTGTAAAGCTCAAAAACAACCAGTTGCACTGTGGAAAAAAAAAAAAAGCAACTTTCCTACTAACACATATGATGTTATGAGGAATAAAAGAAGTGGCTAATAAAACAGCTAATACTCATGCTTCTAATCTTTTTACACCATGTTTTTTTAGTTTAATTTTTTTTCCATAAATAAATAAATAAAATACGGCTAAAGTATGGTTCAGATCATGTAGGTCACATCTTCATGAAACTAATGCATAGTGACATTATGCCACCTGAAATATTCAACTAACAAAGACCCTTGTCTCTCAGCCTCAGTGTCATTTTTAACTATGATTTAGTCTTTTTTTCTTTACGTTAGAACTTAAAAGATCTGAAAAGCTTCTACAATAACAACTGAAACAGTGAAAAGCTTATGTATTTAGTGGTCAAGAAAGACATTCTAAGGTCAAAAGCCTGCTTTTTAGGTGAAGTTTTTAGGTCGTACAATTGTAGTTCAACAAACATTAGAATAAGAAGGATTAGAATAAGAATGACATAGTCTCATGATTTTTTTTTTTTGGAAGACATTTTTTCTTTATCAGGTACTTGTGTAACAGAGTACTTAACTATGTGTTAGCCTGAGAACCTTGGTATTTCTGATTGTGTAGAGAAGATTCTAAATTCCAGTATAATGCATAAAAACCCCGTAATAAATTTAGTGAAGGTAACTATTTCTTGGTGTTAATTTTATTCAGCAAATATCTCACTGTGCACTGTGACCTTCTATAAGGGAAGGATTTTCCTTCTCAAAGACCTAGCTCAGAGCTAAGTGAGATATGAGATACAGCTGAAAAAAAACCAACCAACCAACCAACCAACCAACCAACCAACCAACCAACCAACCAAAAAAAACCCCAAACCAACAAGCAACCAAAAAAAACCCCCAGTGCTAGAGCACTAGATAGGCATAGACTTTCCAGATTTTGTCCTAAACTACTCTGGTAACTAAGAACAGGAAGCTATTGCTAAAGTAATATGCTGTTCCCTAGAGCTTGAATTTCAAAGACAACATGCACATGCTTCATTATTAATAGAGGGGGAAAGAGCATAAAATATTGCAATAAGATATTATTTTTCATTTTGGCTAATCAAAACATGGCACCCATTTACTGTATAGTATGATAGTCAAGAAGAGAAGATACGTGAGAGAGATGGATAATGTGTGTCAGCATCCACATCAAGAATGGTATGAATTCAGTAAAACAAGTAAAATGAAAACATAAATTCACAGCAGGCATTATGGGGTTGAGAAGGACCTTCTTCACTTTATAAAGGAAGCACTTCTTAAGAGGATGCAGAGCAAGATGTAAGAGATTCTCTAGTAAAACATTTGTTGTTCGTAATTCAGAGTTTTCCAATCTGTGCTCAAAAGCAATAGGGTTTCATAGTAGTATAGGACAGAAAATTTATAAATAAGAGTTTTTGTAAATATGTTCTAATTGGCTGTGTAAAACCGAAATGGGGCCATACAGCTTACAGCATTCTGTTGCAGTGAGAGTTTTTAAATATTCTCAGTTGGAGGCAGAGTGGGTGTTGTGGGGTTTTTTTTGTGTTTTTTTTGGTTTTAACTTTGCACTCATTCACAAAAGAAAATATTGTTGGGAGACTGCACTGAGCACACAACACAAAACATGACATATCTATGTTCTATCCAGTCTTGTTTTTCTAATTAGATAGATTTTTCTCAGAGAAATTAGGATTCAAACTAATTTACAAGCACTGTTGTTTAATAAACATATCATTGTTTATGATGTGTGCAACTGTTTCTCCACAGCTGGCAACTTACAGTTTATTCCCACTGCTGATATTTACATTTATCACTGCATCAATACTTTATAATGACCACTTCTATAAACTTCTCTCTATAGACTAGTCTAAACATATCCAATACCCTTAAACAAACAGCACATTAATTCTACATTTTACTGACAGCTATGCTGGGAAGTTGGGTAGGTGTAAAAGGTTGTTTACAGGAAATGGATTTTGTTTACAGGAAATGGATGAAATGGCAGTATTTTCAGGAAGATTATGTTATGAAAAATATAGATAATATGAAAAATATAGATAATATCATGTTATGTTTTGGTTCTATGAAGTGAAATATTCTCATGATACCCTGTAATAAATCGAGATACATTTGGTGTATTATCTATTTAATCACAAATATCTTTTGGATGGATATGGTTTAAATAGGTTTTTATAAAAACAGGTTTCCTGTAATGGTCTACAAATAATGGACTTTCACAGTGATAGTGAAATAGTAACTTTAATGTGGAAGGACTTCATCATTCTACATTTCCATTTCAAACAAATGTCCCTGTATAAGTCTCCACTGACTTTGGTATTCCAGGCAAAATATAAAGATATTTTAAATTAGCTATCCACAACAAAGACAATTCTTAAGCCTAAAATTATGGGTAAACTTTCCCTACCAAATCATTCTTCAAGCTTTCAGCTAATATGTATCACAACAATATTCTTAAAGTAAATTCTTGTAATCTACTCATGATGCAATATGGGAGCTCCAGTATCTTGTCCTCTTTGGAATAAAGGATCTACACACAGGTTTGTACATCTTTTTCTCTCTAGAACTGTTTAGCTACAGTGCTACTGTGTCAAACTACTGGGTTTCCTGCTGTCAACAGCAGTTTCTCTCTCCTCCCATCACCTCCTTCTTGTCACTTATGGACTGTTCTCTGTCTTATTTTCCTTCTCAATTTTCTATTTCAAACTCTCTGTCCTCCCTATAATCCTTGATTTTTAATCCTTTAATGTTATTACTGTTAGCAGTTGCCCAATTCAGTTGTCCAATAGAGGTGAAGCAGCCACAGTTCCCTGTCCCTAGGTATAGCCAGCAGAGAAGCTAAGCATGTATTGCCAGCAGGCAGGGAGACCCATGTAGATGAGTTTTGTATACACATGTATAAATATATATATATATACAGACAGCCATATAGATCAATACAGACAGAAAACACCCAGCACTGGACACCCTGGACTTCAGTAGGGCCAACTTTGGCCTTTTAAGGTAATTGCTAGGGGAAATCCCACGGGACAGGGTACTAGAAGGTAAAGGGGCTCAAGATAGTTGGTTAACATTCAAGGACCACTTCTTCCAAGCTCAGGACCAGATCATCCCAACAAGTAGGAAATCAAGAAAGGGAGCCAGGAGATCTGCATGGTTAAGCACAGAACTGCTGGGAAAACTCAAGCGGAAGAAGAGAGTCTACAGATCATGGAAGGAGGGGCTGGCCACTTGAAGGAATGTAAGACTGTTGTCAAAGGATGAAGGGAGGCAACCAGGAAAGCTAAGGTCTCCTTGGAGTTAAACCTTGCAAGATAGGTCAAGGACAAAGGAAAGGGTTTCTTCAAATACCTTTCAGTTACATCTAATACTAGAGGCAATGTAGGCCCACTGATGAATAAGGTGGGTGCCCTGGTGAGAGGATACAAAGAAGGCAGGGTTACTGAATGCCGCCTTTATCTCTGTCTATGCTGCTGGAGTCTATCCTCAGGAGCCTCAGACCCCTTAGGCCCCAGATGAAGTCAGGGTAAAGGAGGAGTTTGCCTTGGTTGATGACAACTGAGTTAGGGACCAATTAAGCAATCTGGACATCCATAAATCCATGGGTCCTGATGGCTTGCACATGTGGGTGCTCAGGGAGCTGACAGAGGTCATTGCTAGACCACTCTCCATCATCACATGCAAATAAGTATCTCGGTAAGCTGATTTATGGCCATTTCAATATTTGCTTCCATGCTGTTTATCGTTCTCACCAGCTATTCTGACTTAACAGTCAAGGTCAGGCTGGATGGGTCTCTGAACAACCTGATCTAGTTAAAAATGTCCCTGCTCACTGTAGGGAAGTAGGACTAGATGACCTTTAAAAATCCATTCCCGCTCAAAGCATTCTATGATTACGTGATTCTTAGGTGATTACACATGAGCACATGTACCCACACAAGTTGCATTACGGCATCTCCAGCTACTGACATCATTGACACATGTGTCCGCTGGCTCCTGGTTGGCTGGTTGGCAGTCTAACCCCCATACACACCCATGGACATGGAATACAGTCCCTTACCTACAGAAAGAGTTAGAAATGTAATGTAATAATACAATGGGAGAGATTGTGATGATCAGATGCAGGGAATGGCCATAAAAGTGTATAGACTAACAAACTGCGACAAACCATTTTTAGGCCTTTCCCCTGCTATGTCCCCATACTTGTTCTTCCCCAAACCAATTAGATCTGTATGTTTCCCTGTCCTTAGTTCCTCCACTAACCATTCAGTAACATATCTTGTACAATCCTCAAATGTTTTTTTTGTGGCATCCTATAATGAGTTTTGTACATTTCCACAATAAACTTTGATCACTCCATAATAAATTATGTTCTATTCCCAAATCCTCTCTGCTTCATCCTGTAACAAAGACCATAGTCTGTTCTCCTTTTTTTTGCAAGGCCTCCTGGTGTAAGTTGCTCTGTTTCATATTGCAGATTACCAGTGTACCAATCCTTCTTTCTGGATGGACCTAAGGAGCAGATAATTCTGTGTTCTCCCAGTTCGCTGAATAGCTTGCTAACTTTCTTCAGTCATTGTTCTTCTCATCTTTACTGGGGTCCTTGTGTTCATAGTACTAGACTCTAAATTTAACAACTTCCTTATTTCTTTATTTTTTCTTTCTTAAGTTGTCTTCTCTCAACACCAATCTATTGCTCTCTATTCCTTTCCACCTCTTAATTTTATACCTTTACTTTCCACTGCTGTCACCTTTTTCCTCATTTTATGAGTATAAGGAAACGAACTACCTCACCTACCTAAGGATTTAATTAGAAATTTTACTTTAGCAACATGGGGGAATCCATGCTGAGCACTGGCACACAACCAGTGCTTACTATCTGGTCCATTTGGATACCGTATTAGATATTTTTATATATTTACCATATCCTTTTAATTACAAAAGCCTATTACATGCCCATTTCTGCCTGGTAGGTCTTAGTATTACTTGCCAGACACCTGAATCTTTGCCAAATTCTGCTTCTGATCTGGTAATACTCAGTACCCGTATTGCTCATTCACTACTGAAAACCCCTCTCTATCTGTTCTCCTTATGATGCAGAAGGATCACACAAGATAAAGCATAAGGAATACTCCCACACAAGCAAGAAACCTCAGGGAAAGACCAGATATCCCACATGAAGCCACTGAAGTTGGAAAAATGTCATGGAAACGATGATCAATCCAGAAAAACACACACAAAAATTCATACTGATGTTGCTTCCAATGTAATATCATTCTATCACAGCAGAATACTCTTATTGCTTCTTTATAATGATTTATGTTCATTCCATAATTAAAATATGTAAATTATATTATATTAATAATATAACATATGTTTTGGCAGCCAAATTTTCCTCTTGTTCTCATGCAGATGTAGCCTACTCTCATGTGGAGCACATACGGGACAAATACCATCAGAGGAATAATAATCTCCCAGACTGCATTTTGTTAGGAAGTCCTTTGGGGAAAAAAAAAAAAAAAAAGTCAAGAAAAGAAAAATCTAGACTTAGTTTTCTGTAAGTGTTGTATCAGTAGTACCAGTAGCAGTTAAGATACTGATTTTTGGTGGGTTTTTGTATTGGGTTTGTTTGGTTTTGTTTGTTTTGGTTTGGGTTTTTTGTGGTGTTTTTTGGTTGGTTAGTTGGTTTTTTTTGTCTTAAGTGGTCAGTATCAATGAACTGACTAGGCAGAAGCAGTGATATCTTCATGTTCTGGAATAAACAATATAATTATTTGCACTGTTTTATCTCTACTAAGGATATATAAACATATTGCATTTTCTGACAACTTTTTAATAAATTCAAGATCAAAGTTGGCTCTAAATTTATAAAATTTAGGTACCTTCTTACTTCTGTTAAGAGTGTGTTATATAGCTGTGGAAAACTAGTGTTATCATCAGTTGTGTCTTACAGATGTCAAGGATACTTCAGTCCTTTTAGTTGAAGTGAGATTTAACAAAGATTCTTGTTTAAGCTTCTTGTATGGCACCAAGGAAATAAGTCCATTCTTAAACTGTGTAGGTGGCTCCATTTTTCTTCTAGGAGTCAGTTCAGACTTTTATGTCTGTGTTATACCAGTCCCTCAAGTGATTGTCTACTCTCCATTTTTTTTATTTTTTCTTTTCATTTTGTAATTACATCAACTGTCATTGCCCAACCTTGGACCACACTTCTTCATGTGTTAAGGAGGCTGACCTACCTCACAGAACAGAAACAGGTGATTCCAGCTTATCATAAGGTGGAATTTAAAATGAACAAATAAAGAAGTTTGAAACCTAAGTTTCAAATATCTTCATTTAAGGGTCCCTTTATAGTAAAAGGGCAGGAAGAGACATTTCCACACCATGATTAATTTCATATTAAATGAAAAAATGCAAGACGGTCAAATTCTCATTTCCCAGAAAATACCAGTAGTTAATATTGATCATAATCTGAATAACCAAATTTGAAATTCATTAGACTACTGATTCATTGAAAACATGAAATAAGCCATGTTTGAGTAACTATGACTTACTAGTAAATTAGTTCTGGTTTATTCATTATAAATGCATGATTCTTCTTCACTATTAGCTGAAACATGGTCTTCCTTAGTGAGTTATGAACTATCTTTATTTTTTGTCTGAAATGAATGGCAATACTTACTTTTCTTACTTTAAAATGAAGTTAAAAGATATTCTGAACCAAGATGTCAAACACTATTTTACCATTCTCCTGAAACTAATGAGAATATAGCAGATACACCATTTAGCAACAACTCTTCCACTGTTGTGACTGATAAGAAGTGAACAGAAAGAAGTTACAAAGAAGTTACAAATTCCTTCTGAAATAAAAAGATTTTATGTCTTCTTTTTTATCATCTATGTATTGGTGGTATTAATACAGTGTGTCTTCTTCGATTTGAGAGAAAACATTTGTCAAATCTGAGAATTGACATGCTAAAAATACATAAAGCACCGGTAGTTAAGAGTGAAAGACATAACAGGGTGGAAGAATTACAGACATTTTAATTTTCACTAGAATAAAAGTGTGTGAACCTAGAATATGAAAAATTAAAACTGCATTTGATTTGTTTCAAGCTCATTAAACATGATTATACATAATGAAGGAAAGTCAAATGCAGAAAAGTCAATCTTTCAAAGTCAAATAACAACATAGATCATGGTATGAAAATGTATCAAAATTGAGATTGGAGAGTAGAGTTTAGAGTGAAGTGTTTGATTAAGAATTCTGAAAATGGGTGTAAAGTTTAAGAGGAAGCTTGGAAATAATTGGGGTTTTAAGATTGCCCTTCCATAAGCCAAAGGCCAGAAGTTCCAGAATAAAATGCAACACTCAGAATTGAGTTTTCAATAATCCAGTCTTGAGAACTGTATGGAAAGTCTGAAGTCTTATTTATATTTCCTGCTCCTTTCTATTCTCCAAAAGTAATGTTTTCTTAAATCTGTGCAGTATCCCTTAAAATAGAGTATACATGTTTATTTCCAGCCTTCAAAATAATACTGGCAGGACTTCAGGCACATGGTTTTTTTCCCCCTAAAAAGCAGTGTTTCTCAGTGCAAGTAGATTCCATTTTTTTTCCTTTTTTACAGTTGTTTGTGTATTCCCATATGTACTATAAGCAGGATTTTATAATCAGGCTTAAGAGAAATGACAGTCTGTTATGATCCATGTGAACATATAGCTCAGTATGGCATCCAGAATGCCCCAAAGGGAAAAACATATCAAACCAAGCTCAAAGATTTTAGTATTTGAAAGACAAATATCTTCAGAAACACAATGTCAGCTTATATTTTATCAT
>JAAGNO010013564.1:0-11008 GCA_033439905.1 Ceryle rudis | reverse complement strand
AAACAAGATAGTGGGGTGGTGGAACAAGTCATGAGACGAGGAGGAGTCGAGGTGGGTCGGTGGCTGGGGAGTGAAGAACTCTTTGCTTTTAAGCATCTGGAATGAATTGGAAGAAAAATAATAAAATTTCCTGCATGAGGAACATTTCCCCACTGCTCTCCTTGAAGGAAGAGAGTTTGCTCAGGTGTCCTTGCTCTTGCTCTTATGGAATTTCTCGTTAGTATCAGGCTTCTCCCCTCCAGAGTGCCATAATTTTCCTGAAGGAACCAAGTGGCCCAATGAATGACCTAATGGTCCTGTGGAATGGTGCTTACACTGAATTACCAAGTAAAATGAGCCTGATAGTTATGCCTTTCTGTCTGCTAAATCAGGGGTGCCTACTCTGCTGTGGGGTGGAGTAGCGTCAGCAACCCCCATATGGCTCTTCCCTGTTGGGCCCCTTATTCTGCCATTGGGGAAGTATTTGGGTTGTATTGGGCGAGGGAGAGATGGAGTGATGGGGAATGGAAGTGAATGATGGAGTGATGGAAGATGATCTGTCCCCTACATTAAAATTCCTGCTATAGCTCTTTTCAAAATTGTCATTGATCTTTGCTCCCACAGACCTTAGCCTGTCGAGCTTCCACTGCATGCATCCACCACCCTTCCAAAGCTGCCAGAAATGCTTCCAAGCCCACCTCATCTCTCTGTGTATTCTCACTTTGCCTCACAGATATGTACCCTATCGCTTCATCCAAACCACGTTCTCATGCTGCCATGAGACCTCAAATTCAGTTTGGCTTGCACAGCTGAGAAACCTTAGCACAGCCTTTCACAAGTGACTCACTTCTCAGGGAGAACAAGAGAGTCTTCACATTCTTGCCATTCTGTCCTTGTAAATCTGCTGCTTTTCTTTAAATATTGACAGATCATTCAGATAATGGGAATCCTGGGCTATTGTGCCCCCATAATTCATGTAATTATGGGGAAAAGTACAGCAACACTTCAGTGAAAATTCAGATTTGTTACTTGCTAACATTACATATTGTGGAAGCACAACCATTATGAACTCATGTCCATACATTTTGGAAGAACAAAGCAGCTGCAGAACTCTTTCTACCTGATTTCTAGCTTTGTGAACTTTTAACTCATTTCCATCACACTTGTATGGTATTCTATGAATATAGCTAAACATCTTTCCTTCCAAAACAGGTAGTTACCCTGTTTGGATCAAAATATAACTTAAGACTTATATTGCCACTTGATTCCTGTTGTTATGCCTTAAGAATAATAAATTAAAACAAAGAAAGAAAGAAAAAAAAATGTTTAAACTGATACTTAAGTGTAACAATTGCAAAACTCACAAAACCAGCTTTTTTGTTGTGATGGCAGTATTTCAGGTGAGTGCAGAAGATCTTTTGTGTTCAGGCTCACAGAGCGTCTCATCACAACTGGACTTACATTTAAAGTCTGTATTCACTAAAGAGAAAGGGGATCTTGTCTCATTGTAAGGTGTTTTTCTAATTAAGGTGTAATTAAGCCAATATAAGTGTATAAAGTAACAGAGAAACATTTATTTCTAGTGTTGTTTAGCCAAACAGCAGAAATTACAAAAATGCCATGCTTATCTATTTTATTTGGGTTTTTTTCAGAAGAAAATTTCTGATATTCTGGAAAAATCTGCTCCAAAACCTGGTGTCCCTGCAGATCTACAAAATCTGCTTCATCAGTATTTTAGTGAAAACCGTTCGGTGATTGAAATAGAGGAATTAAAGCTGTCAGGTAACTTACCCTATATTTAATAAATAATGTGGGTTTTTTCATGATACAGTTGATTTCTTTTTCTGCAGAAGAAAGGCTTCTTGGAAGACAGTTGTTTTACGGAAATATTTTCTCACAATGTATCTTTATTTGCTTTTTATATAGAGATGTTAGTTTTTTTGGAATAAATGCAAGGTTTCTTGGACAGAAATGAAAAGAAATATTGTTTAAATGTGTCCTTTTATTGTAAAGTACTAATTTCAGGAGCTCACTTTTCTAATGGAAATTATATGATTCCTAATAATAGCTTCCAAGATGCTCAGAGAGTGAAAATGTAGTTTGTGAGATTATCTGAATCGATACAGATGAATAATATGAGAGCTGACATGAGTAGACAGAGAAATAATGACACATCATTCTGACATGACTATGAGATGTTGAACACAATGTTTTTCCAACGTGTGGCATGAAATGTGATGGTAGTTTTGGTCCATGTGTAAATTGACTTAAAAAATTTAACTGTGACGAGGACCCTCTTGTTTCCTATATCCTGTCTCCAGTTAAAAGCAAAGGCAGAAAAGCAAAAAAAGTGTCTTCAGTTCAGAGTAAATATAGAAAAGGCAAAGCAGGACAGAGCAGGGTTAGCTTCTGTCAGTTGGAGGTTGCATTAGAGATGAAGGCAACATTGAACTTCTCTGCTTCTTACTCTGCAGATAAAGAGGCATTGTCATTTTATCAGCACTGTCCATTATTTATTGCTAGTGCTCATGAAGAGCAAACAGCCTAGTAACTAACCTAGTAACATACTACTTGGACTCTTAGTGACCTGTGCCCTATATAGGAGCCTTCTAGCCCGGCAGTGGTTTCTCTCTTTTAATGTTTAAGCCTGTCTTTCTAGGTAAATATGCTCTTCCTTAACACCCATGATTCTAGGTCAACCTTTATTTCTATGGGGCAGGTTCAGCTTTCTTTTTCAGTCAAGAAAAGCTGGAGAAGTCCAGTACAGATTGCTTTGAAAAGCTTATGTTAAATATTTTTAGACCTTTAGAGTTTTTATCAAATAATATATTGCTTTAGTTTCTTCCTTATTAAAAGAGCACTTTGGGCTACTGAAGTGACCAATTTCCATATGGATTGGCTCTTGGCTTGAATGGAGATACTTTTTCTTTCTTTTTGTACTGGGAGTTGAAGGCTTAAAGTGCCAAGGAGTTTACAAACTTCTACAGCTGTCAAGTCGTTCATGTCAAAGCACCGAGCAAATAATAAACAACTACTTGGCATTGTGTGTTCTTGTTAACTAACATGGTGCAGAAGGTCATGTCTGTAGTCAGCACGGTCTCTTGCTATAGTTTGGAGCTATGTGTTTCTTCCCTCCTTTCTGAAACTTTCATTTCAAACTGTTATTAATACACCAGTGTTGCTAGACAGTTGGTGAAAAGTCAGTGACTGAAACTTGTGTCCTTTAGAAATCACCTTTTGAATTGTTCAGTCATTAATGAGTTTTAATGTATTCAGAAGAGCAAAACAGCAGCAAACATATTTTGCCCCTTGGAGGAAAGGACCATGCTGGGTGTGAAGAGCTCTCCTATTAGCACCAAATGCTTATGGAAGGGCAGCCTCTGCCTTTCCTCACCATCACATCAAGTGCATCTATTAAACATGATTTTGAAAGTAAATCAGCTGCTGATCTTTCATTTTTACACATTAATTCCCTTTGGAGCTCAAGTCCCAGTAAATGTCAGTCTCTGGATTTAATAAAGGGAATCAGTGCAAAATAAATTTTTTAGCAAGACAACACCCATTAAGTGGAAGATACAGTGATGGAGAGAGGCTATGCTCAAACTACAGAGGCAGGATTTCAGCTAGGCACCAGCTACAAAAAGCTGTCTTTTCCACTGGAAATCACAGACTGATGCTGCCAGCATTAGTACAAAGCACCATCCATGTGAACATTAACGTCTGTAAGGAAACCTCTTTAATTTATTTAAAATATATCAGCAAACATCTATAGACAGGCACCCTGAGGTGCCATGATTCGCATAAAATGACAACAAATCTGTGGGTGTCTGAAGACAGTTGTTAATGCTCTACAGGAGCATACTGTCCATCAGGCAAAGGACCCTTAACAACAATGGCACCTTTTCAGACCATCTAGTTTTAATCACCTTTTTAAGAACTCAGACTTTATATATAGACATGGAGAAAGAACCTTTCAAATAACCTCTTAGAACCTTGTCTTTTTTCATTGCCTCTACATGAAGCTTAAAGTTAAATGGCACATCTGCCACAGAGGGCTTTTAAGACTTAATAGGTAACAATGACCAGGTAAAGGAGAGGCAGTCAGTGGGAAGCGAAGGAAGGGGAAGACGCTACAGTGCAGTGTGTGTGTCGCCATTAGGGTCAATATAGTTAGGCAGGTTGCCACAGTATGAAAGGCCAGAAAGAGGATCAAACTTATTGACAGATTATTGGTAGGTTCTTGAATTTACACAGTGTGAATTTTTTGGGTGCTCTACAAATGTATTCCATTGTAGGTCGATTGGAGGGACTGTCTTGCAGGTTATCTGAAAGGCTCTTGGCTAAGACTTTTGAATGATTGTCACAAAGACATGTAAACTTTTTTGAAGTATGTGATCACACGTGTGCAGCCCTCTATTCAGGGTTTCATGGCAGGAGAAAAGAAAGGAATTGCAACTGAGTTGAGAGATGTTACTTTCATTGATTTATCCAATATAAAGCTTCTTGTACGTGAGTTGAACATTAGGCTGTTTCACAAATGGTAACTTATTGATGATGGATTTTAACACAGTTGTGATTTCATCAATATAATTCATGGTTATGATGCAAACATATATGCTCCTTTTGCTGTTAAAACTACAGCAACAAAATATTTTTTCCTTTACATTTTCAGATTCCTGTTTTTTGCCGGCTAATGACCTCACCCACAGTTTTTCTTCATACCTGAAGGAAAGTGAGTTGAAATGTTTGTCTGGATGAGATTAAAGTTCTATCAAAAACATTGTTCATGCAATATTATTGCAGTTTTTATCTATACCTCCAAATATTTTTAGTTATGAAATATTAATAACTTTAAGGAGTTTTTCTTTTCTTGGGTTTTTTTTTGTTGGGTTTTTTTTTCATGACAAGTCTTAGGTTTCTGGCTCTTTTTTACTCTATGACTTTTTTTCGTATTAAGATGTTCTAAGGTTTCTTTTAATTGCTAGAGATTATTTTCAGTAATTTATTGTGGCTTCTTAAGTAGATGTGTGTATTATCTTACGGGAAGAATCCTGCAGCTGTCTGCTGACATGAACCAAGAGAATTTTTATTCTTCTGTATATTTATATAGAACTTCTGCTCTGGTAAATGGATCTTTTCAATTGCTTTTCTTTGATACAAATGGCCATATTTGGCAAATGAAGACAATGGGCTTATCACCTTACAAACTGCTGATTTTTGATGCTTATCCAATTTGTTCGGTCATGTGATATTTCTGTATTTTATTTATTTGGGGCATTTTATTTTTCAGTTTCTCAGCCGTGACTAAATGTAAAAGTGTTGCCAGAGATCCAGACCTCATAGGAGTCAGCATGTGTGTTCTTGCTGCTGGCTACCATTCATCATCTACTCTTGTAATTTAAAATTGTGGCATGTAGTATTTTCTTTGTGTGTGTAAACGGGCTTTTTCATTGCAGTCTGTCCTAAGTGGGCAAAACTCCGTAAAAACCACAAGGAGAAGAAGTCGGTGGTGATGCTGGTGATTTGCAGTTCTGCCCTTCGTTGCTTGGAACTCATCAAGTATGTCGATAGCAAATGTTATGTTGAGGTTGGCAGTCAGTCAGAGGTTTTGACTTGGAACCACAGACATAAAGGCAAAACTGGGACACTGTCCTCTGCTAGCCAACAAACTCACTGACTCAAACTGATGCAATATCCCTTACTTCTTTAAACTGGGGGAGTGTGGTGTTTGGTTTTAGACTGAAGTAACACTTAGTACTTAGTTGCACGGAAGGGCTAATTTTGTTTAAAAAAAAAAAAGTAATCAATTTGGGGGAAACGTGCAAAATGTTACACTTGGGAACAGAGTAAACCCATAAAGCATCGTGATCCATCACCAGAAATCATGACTTTACCAAAGGCAATGAGGACATGGCTTTCCTGGGCCTCAAGTGCCAACAAGTGAATCTGGCCCAAGTGCCAGGTCTGCGCTCGTGTTCTCAGCTGGCTCAGGCTGGCAAAACTGCTGTGCAGAGATGATGATTTTCAGTGTTCCCTGTTCTCTTTTCTTTTTCCTTCTCTATCCTCCCCCTTCTTATTTCAGAAATCTTGATGACTTTGATGAATATACCTCACAAATTTCATGATTGTCTTTTGTGTCTTGACTGCATTTCCTGTGATAATCTGTCAGTACCACATGAGACAGAGTGTTGGGAAGTTTGACTCTAAAGCATAGATAGGGCACATGTGCCAGTAGTGCTTAGCCCCTGCATGCAGATTTTACCATCTGAAACTTAGGTGGTTTATATGTATACTTGTATATAAACCTTTAGCTTTGCACAAGAGAAAATTGAAAACTTAGCCACTGCAAAAACCAAAATGCATTCAGCGAATACTGAATATGTTGTCTCCTGCTTAATACAGAACATAAGAGTTGTTACCGTGTGCCAAAATGGAATGTCAGAAACACACATCAGCTTTTCCAACAAATGAGTTTTAGTTAACTGGAATTGGAGCAGACTCTTCTGTAAAGACTGTGACAGTCTAGGTTTTCCCAGCAGCCACGCTGCAAGAAGGCTGTGTAAAATGTAGGTTGGTCCATACACAGAACTTTCCTTTTGTACATGGGCACACATGTTCATTCATGCCTCTGTCTCAGTAAGGGAGATATTTTTTGATTAGAATTTGGTCATTAGTCGGTTTTGAACCAAGTTAGCTGTGACAACACAGACCATGAGTATTAAATATTATCTGAGATGCTATCTAAACAATATTGCCCCCTACTGATATCTTCTATTGTGTTTGTCCAGTTGTTGATCACTGTCGATCAAGTAGCAAACAAGAATATGCATGGTGTTCAAAGGACAAGCAGGGATCGCTGGGGGACTGCATGTCTCAAGCATATTGAGAAATGCCAGTTAATTTTGCTTTCCTCCTGTGTGGTCTTAATCCCAGCCGTGATTCTTGCATTTCCTTTTTCATTTTTTTTATTGCTAGGTCGATGACAGCATTTAAAGGAGACTGCAGAGTTCTCAAGTTGTTTGCAAAGCACATAAAGGTAAGAGAGCTGCAAGGGAATTTCAGTAGAACAACTAAACAACTAACTAGTGTTGTACCATTTTATTTTTAAAGCATTTAGCAATAGTGCCTCTCATATAGTGTTCATATAACGTTCCTTTCTTTAGGTAATGCTTCCTTTGGTAACCCCATGTTGCAGTTTGAGGAGTTTAGTCAGACACCATCTCCGACAGCTCTGGTGCAACCATGTGCAGAATGTAGATGCTTATACAAGTGCTGTGTTTAAAAGATGTTCCACATTCCTGCGAGGTGCTCATTCAAATGGCTTTTGCCTGTTTAAGTAGAAGGCTCACACTCACAGGTTTGTAGAAGCAAACTGTACCAGCACCACATTTGCATTCTGCCAATTGAATGCCTGGATACCCAATATCCATAACTGTTGGAGAGCACAAATTATGGCAATGTTGCAAATAATGAGTGGACATTTGGCCTTTGATATAAATACTGTCAAACACACAAATGTCACTTGCTGTATTTCCCCCTTTTGAAGTGTCTTCATCTTGAAGGATCTTAAAGCTAATATAACTTCATCAATTTTCCAGATATTTCCAGAGAATTTGTTTAAATGCTGAAGGAAGCATACTGTTCTCACCTCCAAAACCAGCTGATGAAATAGCAGATTTTCAAACTTGAAAATTACTGAACTTCTAGAGAAGTGTGATGCCCAGCTGGTTGTTAGATTTCTTAAACATTCTCCCAGTTATATCAGTTTGACAGTTTGAAAAATGAATAGCAGTTGTTACTTGATGGTGTTCTAGAAAGAGATACTATGAGATGTTGAATTTATTTCCAGCTCTTTGAGAAGAATTTTTAAAACAGTCATGGTTTAATGTAGTTTGTCTTCCTCTCTTCAAATTAGATAAAAGAACAGATGAATATGTTGGAGAAAGGTGTGTTCCACATCGGGGTTGGAACTCCTGGGAGAATAAAAGCTCTAGTGGAGCAAGGTAGGAGAACAAGGGGTGGTTTCTTCATAGGTATCTTATACTTGGTCTCATGAGAAGAGAGATTTCAGTTTATGAAGTGCTTAGGTTGACACAAAGCTGTAGATTTGGATACTAAACTGTACAGTTCTGTTTCTGCACTTCTACTATATCAGTCAAAATGACTGCAAGATTCTAGTAGTTGATTTTATGATCACTTTAAGCTGATATAAATCAGTATTACCAAAAAAAGGCAGAGTAATACTTCTCCCCCCCCAGTCTGTGACCACTTATTCCCTCTTCCTATTCTTGTGCTAGCCCAAGACTCTGTTAGGCAGCTTAGTGAACCGATCCCGATTAAAACAAAACCAGCGTACACACAAAATCAAGTAATGAGCAGGCAGAGGTGGGAAACTTCCTCTTTTGGCAGGAATACTGATTTATGCTGACTTGAAAGTGATTGCAAAAACCATGGTGTAAGATTTAAAACTCCAGGAAGCCAAACACTGCAAGTAAATCAGAAGGAAATAATGGCAGAAGTCATTGTATCATATGTCACTCTGAGCTCAGTGTAAGCTTCTGTGAGGGGTAAATTAAAGATCTGCTTACTAATTTGATTTTATTTCTGATTTGCCTGCAATTAAATTAATTATTCTATACAAATCTCCTTTTCTCTTACCAAATTTTGAGTACTTTTTCTTACTCAACAAACATTATATACACAAAGGAAAACAAATACCAAAAGTACAAGATTATAAGGTGATTCTTTCTGTTCGTCCTAAACACTGCCTTTCTCCAATCACAGTTTCTTGGTCAGAGACTGGCTGTGCATTGGGGCTCTACTTTCCTTCCAGAAGAGTACAGGACTAGCATAATTTTGTTGCTTCCTGTGCCCTTCACCAAGATTAAATCATTACTGATCAGCATGTCAGTCCATTGCCATGTTAGGTGGGGGCAACTTATGGCAGGGACGAAGGTTTATCATCTTATCCTATGGTCTAGACCTGTTTTGACACCTTAGTGTTGCAGTGCCAGGTCACTAGAGAATGGAAAGGAATCAAAACTGATATGAAGATGTAGAAGACCAAGGAAGAATAGGGGAACAGCTGGAGGGCCAGTTCAGAAACTACTTTTTTCTTCTTTCACCACCATGTATTTGGAGGATAAAGGAATTCTTCAGTAGCCCCACTGACCTGACTCACATTCACATAGCACCCAGTCCTGTACATTGGTAAACACTGTCAGTTCGTATTAACAGGAGTTTTCAGGCCTGGGTCCTTGTAACTTAACCAGCTCCTCATTAGCTGTGGAAATTCAACTCCTGTGGTTTCATCAAGAGGAAGTGTGAGGAATTATTTTCTGACAGGATATCAGCTCTTGACAAGCCTGGCATCAGTAGTTGTTCTGCTTTTGTGTTTATCTTCAAAAATGGCATGGGATTATGTGGTTAAGGGAGTTTGCAGTATCGGTGCATGACTTTTCCAACCAGCAAATGTACTACTAAAGTATTCAAAGATTAGTTTCCTTGGAAACAGCAAAAGATGTAGAAGCCACAAAACTATTTTGATAAGCATATGCCTTTTTATCTTGGTAGTAAAATTTATGTTGCATTTTAGATGGCCTGTGCTTAAACTCCACAAAATATATGATACTGGACTGGAACTGGAGAGATCAGAAACTAAGGAGAATGATGGATATCCCTGAGGTATTGTATAAGCACCTGTATATATTATATTCTGTGTGTTCATTGCTTTTGAGTCTAGTGCCCAGATCTTGGTGAGTAAGGTTTTCTTTCTGTAAAGCTGACTTCAGCTTCTGTGTCGAGAAACACAAAGTCATCAAAATTTGACTGGTAAGCCTGTACTCTCAGGTCTCAAAATTACATCCTGAGGAAGATTTTTTTCCTTTTTTGTTGCAAGTCACAGCTGTGACTTCTACAGTTGTGCCATGAATTTCTCCTGTTTCTGCTAGATGGTTGTTCTACCTCTTCCCAGGAAGTTCTGAAGTTCTGGCAGTAAGAGAACTTTGTGCAAAAATTTCCTCAAAACCTAAATAAAACATTGGAAAAGCATTTCTTTGTCTCCATCTGAAAGTAAGGTAACTTCTTGCAAGTAAATTGACAGACAGTTCTCTTTTTTCTTTTTTATTCACATTTTGAGTTGGCCAATATACAGGATCTCCAGAGAAAAAGGACTTAATTTTGCATATATAGATTAAGCTGTTTCACAAGTGAAACAAAGTATCAGTCATTAATCCTTCTCTGCACTTATCTCTGTATTTGAATGTGCTGTATTTTACAGTCTTACACACACAAAGATACATGTTCCTAATAATCTCAGGTAAAGAGCCCTGTAAAATACTAATACTTTGAAGAGATGAAGCAGCAACAAAAAAAAAAAAACCCACAGTTTCGGTTTTTGAGGCAAGGAGGCTCCCTCTTGTGGTAAATACATAAGGCTTTTTTTGTATGCTGCCTGCTCTTACCTGTAAGATTTTAAAGAACAGAGAAATGAGTTCACAGACAGTAGAAAAAAAGTAGAAACACAGTAGAAAAGGTGCTGGTTGCAGTGGGATGATTTTTTATAGACAGCTGACATGACATAGCAGACTATAGGTGGTTCACCTCAAAAAACTGAAGTTTATGTTGCTAATACTTGATCTTGGGCTATTGCAAACGTGAACTATCCCTTTCAGTTCACTGTAGGTAGCATCACAGTGTTTCTGCATTTCTGTCTAGGATTAGAGGCCAAAAAATGTGATTCCAGATGTATTTTATTAAGGCAAAATCTTAGGCTATCTTAACATCAAAATGTTAAGGCTTACTTCAAGTTAAAACCAAGTAAGTAATAATGTTGCACCTTCATACACAGTGTTATCATAAGGAATAGATTTTGTTGTGATTACAGAGTAGTCTTAAAACCTGCACCTGATACAGGTAGCAAAACATACAGAAAGGATTTTGACATCTTGAACTACAGGTAGCAAAACATACAGAAAGGATTTTGACATCTTGAACTATGTAAGTGGAGTAGCTTGCAGCTACTTGTCAT